>KN469697.1:0-13093 GCA_000787095.1 Periophthalmodon schlosseri
TCCTAATATCGTTGCCAAGGCAGCGCTGTAGTAAAATAAATATGCCTTGTATTCTCCTCCTTTTATTGTCTAAATGTATGGCCCTGTATTTCATAATATTGGTTTGAAAAAAAACATGAGGATTTTAGACCAGAAGAATGTCCACACCACCATTTGTCTCTTGAACTGGCCTGTCATGGTAAATACTATACAGACTTATCGTTCAATATATGTTAGATGCACTGTACAAAGAAGTAGACTAAAGGAGTGTGACGTCACCCATAGCGCTCGGCTCCAGCCAAATGAAGCCCGTCGAGTCTAGCAGTTACAGGGGTGAATTTGGAGCCAAGTTTCATATTATACTCCGACCGTGAGTATCATAGCAACCAAAGAGTCAATCTGGAGTGAAGTTGTTGAAGTTAACGCCCCTTCCTGCCCGCACCACCTGCCCGCAAGATGGCAGAGGGCAGGTTTTATCTTGTTATCTTGTTGTTATTAATCTTCATATCTTGATTTACAGACACAATAGCAAAATAAAAACCCCAGGATCATGTAGAGCGGGTTAATATGAACATTTTAAGAATAAAATGACAAGCCTGACAGCAGCAGTTACAGAGAGATAATGTAAAGTGAATTGGAGTCGATGGAGCCGGAAGTGCACCCATGATCACTTCCTATTTGGAATGCGGCGGCTAGCAGGTTAGCTACGTCCATTTATATATATACAGTCTATGATTAGATGGAACAATTCTTTTTGGGGGTCAATATTTAGCTAGCAGGTAGCTACGTCCATTTATATATATACAGTCTATGATTAGATGGAACAATTCTTTTTGGGGGTCAATATTTATCGTGGGAACTTTTTCTTTGTACTAGTGGAAACTTTTCGGTTATGTTTCTGTACTACAATGAGTAGTAGTACTTCTATGACTCATTATAGACAAACTAACTACTACTAAGTGTTGCATTCAGCTATTTATTTTTTGCAGCTCATATTTTTAACAATTTTGTACATTTAGACTATTTTTTAGGGGATAATTCCGCTTTATGTTTTGGTTTCAATGTTATTGTTTATCGTCTATATTTACTTCAGCAATATATCGCACTTCAAAATGTGTTATCGTGACAGGGCTACTCTCGACCTCCTGTCTAACTGTTCCAACTTCTGCATCCTTATACCCACATATTCACTTACCCTGTATCTATCGCCATGGAGACAAACAACTCAGCAAGAAAAAGCACTCGTAAATTAATATATGTATTTAATGCCCTACTGTGGAAAATTCCAGGCAGTGCATCTTATAACATCTTCACTGAGACAAGCAGGTGGCAGATCTTTCACTATAAAAGTTGCACGGTGGGGCTTTAAAGTCTTCAGTTTCCACTCCCCTTCACCTCTTGTGTCTGTGAGCTCTCAGTAAACAATATAACACACTTTTATGCATGAAATGAAAAATTTCTAATTATTTCTTTTATACTGTGGCTGCTGTGGTTTGATACTGTGTCAAACTAATCTATTCTTGCAGAAGGTTTCCCATAAAACTTTTTATTGTCACATTATGAGAGTCTGGGCCTGCTTTGCATAGTAATTGTGACTTTTTAGACTCGTACCCATTCTATTCTAACATGTTAAAGATGTCCTGTGTAACTTTTTTAGTAGAGCATCTGTCACTTACTTGTGTCCAGGGAGATGTTATTGCTTTATCTTAAAGGGCCCATATTATGCTATTTTCTGATCTCTGTTATAATGTTGTTTCCTCATCAAAAACATACCCAGAGTTGTGTTTTGTTTCATTCACACATGTTTAACACACAAACCCTGCATACCCTGCTTTGTTCCACCTTATGATGTCATGCAGTGAAAGAGGAAGTGCTCCACTGTGTTTTTAAACTCCATACACCTTCACTAGAATCAGTGGATACTTTCAATTCTGGAATTTCCTATCTCTACTGAACTGTAAAAGGTAGATGTTAACTTGAAAACTACCACTTCATGACATCACAAGGTGGAACAGAGCATTTTGAGCTTTGGAAATGTAGACAGACAAATAATAAAAGATTACTCAGACATGTGTGAATGAAAAAAAACACAACACCAGGTATGTTTTTGAGGAGGTAACAACATTATAACATAGCTTAAAACTTACAAGAATCAATTTTGTGTAATATAGGACCTTTAACTGTTTTATAATATAGCATTAAACGTATCTATCTTTTATTTAATCAATAAAAATAAAAAATGCATTCTGGCTTTGAGTGGGGTCACCTTTCCACAGATCTGACCTGTTACTTGGCATTACCTGCGTGTCTCTGTGAAGATAAACGTAATGCTATGCTGTGGAACATTCCAGGCCAAGCTATAACATTTTAACAGCCATCTTCATTATTATAATATTGAAACTAATTTATGCCACTGACACAATAACCCAAGAGCAGATTTGAACCACAAAATCTTTTCTAAATCTACAAAATTGTAAAAAAAAAAAACAAAAAAACCCAAAACATTAGTACTTAGTTTGCATTGGCAATGAGGCATAGAAGTTATTAATTCAACCTTTTTACGGCTTAAACCTCCATATTCATATTGCCAAAAAATAACCAAAAATTTCCCAGTAGTGCCAAGAAAAAGTCCACATGATAAATATTGACCTAAAAAAATATTGACCTACTACCACTATTACAGTTACAGCAATTCAAAACATCATTCATTATTAGAAACCAATCCCATTATTACATATAGAATACAGGCAATTAATCAGCTTAATATAATTGGGCTCTTTTGGTGGCACTAAATGGCACTGATTTAAAGTTTGTTTTGTTTATAACCATGAAATCAGTACTTAAACCCATTTTTACTCAGTTTTGAAAAGGAAACTAAAATTCAAAATGAAAATCGAGCT
Source organism: Periophthalmodon schlosseri (assembly GCA_000787095.1). NCBI lineage: Eukaryota > Metazoa > Chordata > Actinopteri > Gobiiformes > Gobiidae > Periophthalmodon > Periophthalmodon schlosseri. Next base: position 2,880 of record KN469697.1, read on the forward strand.
TCATTTATCTGAGGATTTTTTTTTTTTATCATATTGCCCAGCCCTAGTTTTGCAAAACATATTCTTCGCAGAGACACTTACCAACACCCACCACCAGTATCTGAAGATGGCAACAGCTAAAACCTTTCTCGTTCTTTCTCCAAACACTTTATCTCAGGTCGAAAGCACCTCTGAGCCTTGAAACCATTAAAAGTAATACATAAAACAAGAATCTCTTTAAAACACACTGCGTTCTGGGATCAAGCTCCCCCCTGTTCCTCCGGGTTGGATTGAATGATGTTACAAAGCCGCCCTATATAACGCAACTGTTTATTCTCCCTCAGAATTGAAATTATAGCCAGTGGCAAGGTCTACACTGATTAGTACATAGTGGTTCATTAAAATGTAATTAACCCTGAAGGTGTCTGAAGTCAGCAACATGGTACAGAGCAGTGACTACTCATTTCAAATTAGCCGTTAGACGTTTAACCATCCATACAGTAGAAACAAAAGCAGTGTTAAAGGGATACTATGGAACTTTTCTGAAGTGGTAGGTTGCCATGGTACCTGCTCTTCTTCGTTTTGTTAGTGCATATTTCTTCCCAACAAACCACGTTCATATCCGCTTTAGTCCTGGTTTGATCCCGTAGGTCTGGTTTAGTCCTGGTCTAGTCCAGGTTTAGTCCCAGACTTCAGACCTCATTTTGATTTGGTGTGTGCAATTGTGAACGCAGACTTTGAAACTAGCAGCTATTGAATTAGTCTCATTAAAACTGCTTCACTCCTCAGAGAACCAGCACGTTCTTATACCCTCAAAAAGTGACATATGGGGCACTTTTCAACAATATATTAAACTCTAATGTAAGTATGTAATTAATGTATGAAATGTTGAGAAGTATAGTTGGAAAATGAATAGATGTGGGACTTTTTCAGTTTGTTAGTCAGAGAGAAACAAACTCAAAACAATAAAGGGATGAAGCAAATATAGCTGAATGTACAGAACAGTTGAGCCCCTGCGAAGTCCAGCACACACATTTGTACAGAACATTTTTGCATGTCCCTCATTTACATTTAACAATAAAACTTTGTGTTAAAATGCAAACTTATACAAGACACTGGCCAAAGAAAACCCTAAACTACCAAACTACTGTGGCAGTAGTTTGAAGCAGGCAGCTATTAAAACACACTCAACCTGGCAACCACTTAACTTGTGAACCACTTAACTTGTGAAAACATGAGAAAAGTTACTTAGTGTACCTTTAAATTTTCTGATCTGTTATAATGTTGTTTCTTCACCACAAACAGATGTTTAACACACAAACCCTGCATATTTAGGCTGAGTTTGCCTCTCAAACAGAAAACACTCACTTCCACCTTGTGATGTCATGTGACAATACAGGAAGTGCTCCACTGTGTTTTTAAACTCCATACACCTTCACTAGAATCATTTGGACAATTTCAGCCCTGGAATTGCCAATTTCTACTTAACTAGAGCTAAAAGGAGCTGTTAACTTGAAAACTACTGCTTCTTGACATCACAAGGTGGAACAGAGCATTTTGAGCTTTGGAGATGTAGACAGACTAATAATAAAGGATTACTCAAACATGTGTGAATGAAACAAAACACAACTCTAGATATGTTTTTGATGAGGTAACAGTGTTATAACATGGCTTAAAGCTCACTAGAGTCCTGGTATTGTTATCACTGTTATGTGGTCTTTTAATCTCCTTCTCATGGACCAAAAGTGCAAAAGCCTTGTATCTTGTGGGCCAGTGGACACTATGTATCAATTGTACAGGTCATATCCTCTGACTGCAGATAAGCCTTCTGTTTGCTCTAATCAGATTGTGGTCCTCTCAAAGTGAAATCTGTACCATGGCCGGAGGGCAGCAAAGATATAATAACGGGAGCCAGGGCCAAGCGTTAATCGATAAGGACACTTCCAAGACACATTTGAGGCGGTTGCTTCAGGATTCAAATGCATTTACCGGATACTGCTCTTCTGACACTGAGACAAATACAGCGATAGAAACATGTAGATGTCTGTCAGGAAAGTTACAAATGGTTGTCAAGGTGCTAACGTTTAAAACTTGATTTTGATACTAAAGAAAAGGCGTGATACTCGATACCAAGGTCACATGTTACATTATGATGATCAAAATACTCCTCCTTTATACAGCAGAATATAATTTTCAACCAGAAAACATTTAAACCATTTATTTCATATTATCATGTGGTTTAATACTAGCTCTGATTCTAAAACGATTAAGGAAATGTTATACCTATACAAATGGGTAGTTTTGATACTTCTTGTTTCAATATCAGTTAGTATCAGTATAATTTTTGTGGCAACCCTAGTAACAAATATTAAAGATCTCTTTATGGTACTGTTCTGCCCCCAGAGGAAAAATATATTCTGTTTTGAGTTCATCTGTTTTGTCTACTCAGAGCTACTGTAGATTCAATATCGGAAATTCATACTAAAATATAAGACGCTATTGGCGCTTGCATGTCTATGGGATTTTCCATTCATGTTAGCATCATGCTAATCAACAGTTTTTCAAACGTTTTCATTAGTTGTGGCTACCTTTAAGCTAATGATGTACATATATTACATTGTAATAAGCTACTATATATTGTTTTATGTAGCGCTGCATAATCTTTTTTCATTGGAATATGAAAACATGAATGTAATCTGCATATATCTTTTTGTATGTTACAGTTTTACAATCTGCTCTTCAGTAAATGTCTAAAACAGCAAGAAGCTTCCTGGGTGTTCATTGGAGCAACTTCGCTATCCCTAAAGCAAGATAATCCCGTCAGTCCTTTTCTATATAAAAACTGCTGTAACTATTGCTTTTGTTTTGTGTGGATAGATTTGATCCTAATTCCAAAAGTAACATTTGTTTTTCATAAAGGAGAATTTGCACTTGTAAAACTGTCGGAAATGAGTTTATTTAGTCTCAGATGATAAGTCAGTTCTGTCCACCAACTTTGAGATTTTGTAATGTTTTTTGCTGCTACACCAGTCTGTTGTTTTTACTGCTACACCAGTCTGTTGTTTTTACTGCTACACCAGTCTGTTGTTGTGCTCGTCTTTTTAAGACTTTAAAATCAGTTTTCTTAAAACCTCTGGTGTGACAGTAGTGTGAAGCAGGCAGCTATTAAAACACACTTTGCCAACTTGGCAGCCACTTGGTGCAAAAAAACCCAAAACAAAACAAAAAAAACAAAAAAAACTTGTGAAAACTCGAGTCAGACAGTTCTCTTCACTTTAACTTAGAGGAATACTAAAGAATACTAAAATGCTCTTCTGTTATTGCAGCTGATTGAGGGGTAAACAATGGATTACAGATATGCTACGTAGCTTTTCTGCGTGTCTCCATGCTGATGTTATTGCTCTAACTTCAGTGTATTGCTTACCTTAAAAAAAACATACATCCTCCACAGATCTGACCTGTAACTTGGCTTGGTGGCATCACCTGATTGAGCCCTTGGAGATAGATGCAAAGTTAAATGCCTTACTGTGAAACATCCCAGGCAAAGCAATAACATCAACATGGAGACTATCAGCTTTGTGCACATAGTTACATAGTGCACCTTTATTTATTCATTAAAAATGTAATTTATGCTGGTAACATTCTTGCATATACATAAAACATACTGTCACTTTAGACTATGCAAAACAAACGTGTGACCAACATGCATCAAACTGACACAGAAACAAACTACAAAGGCAGAACTATAGGACCCTGAGCTCATATATTATTCATGTGTTTTCTATGGTGTCCAGACCAAAGGCTAAAGCATCCATATTTTAACATCCTGTTGCCTGTGTGTCAGACTCCCCACACTGACCATTCCCTCTAACACTGATCATAGTTTTATATGAGTTACACTATAGGCAGACGGATTAAGTGTTACTTATGCTCAAAACTCAACCCACCATCCTTTGTTCATTTTACCAACAAGAGATCATCTCAGTATCTCTACACATGTTTGAGAAATTGATCTCCTATCCACTCTCTTAAATGGACTTTTTAGCTTGCTTTGATATGGTACTGCTAATAAAGTGCAGTGGCAGAGTGGTTAACACTTCTACCTCTGAGGTGACACAACTACAGTAGTATATCCTCCCTTTTCTGGTAAGTTATCATAAGCTCCTGTTGTGTCATAAGTTGTAAATTGGTGAAAAAAGAATGCATTTTCCTCAGATAATACACATAAATACATTAAACGTCCCATATTACTCTATTTTCTGATCTATGTTATAATGTTGTTTCCACATCACAAACAGACCTGGAGTTGTGTTTTGTTTCATTCACACATGTTTAACACACAAACCCTGCATATTTAGGCTGAGTTCTTCTCTCAAATTGAAAACACTCTGTTCCACCTTGTGATGTCATGTGGTAATACAGGAAGTGCTCCACTTTGTTTTTTAACTCCATACACCTTCACTAGAATCATTTGGATAATTTCAGCCCTAGAATTGCCAATCTCTACCGAACAATAGGTAAAAGGAGCTGTTAACTTGAAAACTACCGCTTCATGACATCACAAGGTGGGACAGAGCATTTTGAGCTAATAAAGGATTACTCAAACATGTGTGGATGAAACAAAAGACAGGAGCATTTGAGCTAATAAAGGATTACTCAAACATGTGTGGATGAAACAAAACACACCTCCAGGTATATTTTTGATGAGGAACAAAACTTATAAAAAGGCCACGTTAAATCTGCCAATTGGTTACTTACTGGACAGCACCAATAAAACCAGTTTGAAAACAAACAAACAAAAAAAAAACCAACAACTTGTGAATGGGAATTAACTAAGTGTAAAAACGAAATATCTTTGAAGCCTTTGTGTTTTCAAGTTCAAACACTGACATAGGAGTTGACATAAGCTGCAGCTGGTGGATCAATACAGTGTTGGGGAGTCTGAGTTAAAACCAGGTCACATCTCCACAGGCCTCAAGTTTATCATGGAAACAACCGACAGCTCAGATCCTCAAATAAATAAAAGATTGAATTTGTTCAAACTTCTGAAAACATTCTTCTTGGAGATAGATATGTTTTATGCCATACTGTGGAATATTATAGTCAAAGAACAGCATTCCCATGGAGACAAGCAGGTGAAGGTCCTATTTCTGGCCAAAAAGGAGTCAGGTTTGTGGAGAAGCAAGCCCACTCACAGTAAGGATGCACTTTTCCTATGATTTTCAGTCCAGTAAAAAATTCATAATGAAAACAAAAACACAAAAAACATGCTTTTACTAATGTATTTTTTGTTGGCTAAAAAGTTATGCTGTGTGGCTTTAAGATATTACAAAAATAAATCTTATGCCGATCATTATATTATATTTCCAATCAACTACATCCCATTGACTCTGCTACGTGATTAACGATCGGTGTCTACAGCCTATGTTGGGTTGAAGTCTATTTCTGGGTTCACCACTCTCCATTTAACCCATTATATCAAATCAATGTAATACAGTTTACATTGATTTACCCTCATAAAAAGCATCTGCGATTAAGACCTTGCTATCAATTTGGTCTCAACAAGGCTAGTCTTTACATAGTCCTTTGGGAATAAAAATGTCATCTTGTTCCTCAGTGGCAGTGGTTTGTTTTGGTGAATTATCTAACTTTTCTGGTGGAGGGCCGTCTGCTTGTCTTCATGGAGATGTTATGACTGTGTATTGAATGTCCCACAGTATGGCATTAAACAAATCTATCTAGTAGTTTTTCAGTTACAGTTGTCTTTATTACTCATCTTGAAAAACGTGCTTTCTTATCGGGGTCGGTTCTCCATAGATCTGACCTATGACCTGGAGACATTACCTATTGTTTTGTCTAGAATGTGCCACAGTTTGACGTTAAATACTTCCATTTATTTAAAGGTCCTATATTTGGCCTGAGCCTTTTTCTTGTTATTATTTTTCCTAAAATAATTGCATTTTTGCTCCCCTGAACATTGAGGAAAAGTCTCACATAGAAGTATAGGATCAACCGGCCCAGCAAAAAAGTGTATAAAATGGGCATCACGACAATGCCCAAAGTGTACCAATTCAACACTGCAACCACAAAATTGGACCCCATTGGGAGTGGGAACAGGCACATTCTGGAGTAGGCTCATGAAATTCAGAACAGTGATAGAGCTCCATGAGACAAGCCTAAAGTTGAATTGGAGCAACGCCCTATGATGAACAGTAAGTCAGCCATATTGGATTAAAATTCTGTTGTCACTTTTACTGCCTTTGTATGAAATCTAATCCTTGGGTTTTGGTCCAAATGAGCGCAGATTTGGCATGACACAGACATAGAATTTATCTGTTTTTTTAAATACTCTTTATGTTTTTTGCATATCATGCCAGTGAAAAACACCTTCATTTCCCGTTTCTTTGATGATTTCTCACAGCCACAGGCATTGGCATAGAGACCTCAAATTTCAATGAATAATGCATGCTCCCTGCCTGAATATAATGGACTATGGAGCATATGGAAAGTGTCCACTATAGCGCCCCCTACCATAGACATGAAATGTCAACATTATTTGATTTGTAAAAAACTTGGAGATTGAAATCTAAGCATGAAAAGATGCAAAAAAAAAAAAAAAAAAAAGACTCCTAAAAAAACATTTGAAAACATTTTACACAAACATGCTTATGATCAATGCTAGAGTGCCACCTATAAGAAAGCACAAAGTTTACAATGGAGAGAAAAAAATGACTTTAACATTAATTAGTGAAACTTTGCAGATAATTCTGTTACTTGCCCCTGATCAGAAAAGCCAATTTTAAGTGAATAGCACTCAAATCACGCAGTAGAGAAGGAAAGACCCAAAAAACATGAACAGAAATGCACAAAAGTTTGCAGAATGAACCAGCTAAGTGCAAAATGAGGAGCTATGTTGCCTGGGGCATTATGCCCCTATAAGAGTCTCGCATGACAAACAGGTCCTAGGTGACGGGTCAGGCTAACCGTTCACAATACCTTAATGAATATAGTTATGACAAGGACCGTGATGTCGCCCAGTATGGCGCAGCTGGGGCCCCATACTGGAGCTAGGCCTTAGGTTGGGGCTCAAATGCAAGCGCCTGGTGGCTGGGCCTTTGTCCACAGGGCCCGACCAGGCTCAGACCGAAAGGAAGACATGGGTCCGCCCTCCTGTGGGCTCACTACTCGCAGAGAGTTTCATAGGGGTCGGGTGAGAAGAAGACTGGGAAACAATGGAGGACAGATGTCTCAATGACCCAGTCCATGGACACAGCCTCTCGTTGTAGCAACGTGAAACATTACTGGGGCGGACGTAGCCTGAGCTTGTGCAGGAGGTTGAGAGGTACAAGGTAGATATAGTCCGCCTCACCTCCATGCACAGCTTGGGCTCTGGTACCCAAGTCCTCGAGAGGGGTTGGACTCTCTGCACTGTCCACAGGGAGAGGGGGCTTACTCATAGCCCCACAGCTCAGCTGCTACGTGTTGGAGATCACCCCAGTGAATGAGAGGGTTGAGTCACTGCGCCTTCAGCTCTGGGACAGGTCTCTCACTGCTGTGCCGGCCTATGGGTCAAACAGCAGTGCAGAGTACCCAGCCTTCTTGGAATCCCTGGGAGGTGTACTGGACAGTGCACCGACTGGGGTCTCCGTTGTGCCAGTGACACCTGGAGAGGGGTGATTGGGAAGAATGGCCTCCCTGATCTGAATCCGAGCGGTCTTTTGTTATTGAACTTCTGTGCTAGTCACAGTTTGTCCATAACAAACTCCATGTTCGAGAACAAGGGTGTCCATCAGTGCACATGGTACCAGGAACTTTGTTGTCGGTTCATCTGACCTTCGGCCGTGTGCATCGTGGGGGTCTGTTGGGAACGTCTGGCGGAGCCCTCTGTCAGAGGGGATTTCAACTCACACCTCAAGGAGCGCTTCTCCCAGATCATGAGGGAGGCTGAGGACACTGAGTCCGAGTGAACCATGTTCTCCACCTCCACTGTGAATGCAGCTGCTCGTAGATGTGGTCGCAAGGTGTCTGGTGCCTGTCATGGCGACAACCTCCAAACCAGGTGGTGGACACAGGAAGTAAGGGATGCTGTCAGGCTGAGAAGGAGTCCTATCAAGCCTTGTTGGCTTGTGGGTCAAAAACTCAGGATTGGGAGGACTATCGGTCGGCCTCAAAGAAATTCTGGCAAACTGTCTGATGCCTCAGGAGGGGGAAGCAGTGGCAAGGCAAGGCAAGTTTATTTGTATAGCACAATTCATACACAAAGTAATTCAAAGTGCTTTACAGAATAAGAAACACATTAAAATCACAATACAACAAATCAATAATCACAAACAATCATACAATTAACATTAAAAGAGAAGAGTGCAGAATAAAAACCTATTAAAAACATAAAGTCAAGATTAAAAAGAAATAAAATAATTAAATAAAAAGTCAAGATAAAAAGAAATAAAATAATTAAATAAAATGACTTGTTACATAAAGATCTGACATTGAGCTCACCAAGTTTCAGATTAGTTTCAGTAGAACTGGATGTTATCTTCTTACAGGGAATGTGAACTAAATTTCTCTGATTGGACAGTCTGTCCTTCTGTTAATCAGTCTTCATAGTGTAACTGCAGATTTAGCTCCATGTTAGTTTTGGGCACTTTTCCCCCTGCGTTTTTTAATTGCCTACATTTTTGTAGTGTTTTTTCCCAGTTTTAGTTCATAGAAGTTACTCCAATTTTTTTCTGTATATTTTTGTTATTTCAAGTTAGTCATTAGTTGATTAAGAATTTTTGCCTATTTTTTTTGTAAGTATATTTTTCATAGTTTCCGGTCGTTTTTATTTTGTGCCCAGGAGCCTTTAAATAGCGTGAGCCTGGCGTGCTCTTGCTCTCTCTCTGCTCGCCACTCTCCGATGGTCTCCGTCAGGCTCCCACGCGCCAGAGCATGCATGTCAATCTGCACGCTCTGGGTCTGGCGCTGCTCCCTGCGGGTATCTCCATGCTGGTTCCTTAGCCTTTGTTAGCTTAGCTTCTTTTGTTCTGCAAGCAGTTCTGTTTTCGTTCTTTATTTTGTGTAGGGATAGTTTTTATGGGTTATTTTTTTGGTCCGAGTGGGAACAGCATGGGAAGGGACAGCGGTGCTTTGACAGCTCCTATGGCCCTGTATAGAGTTGGCCTGCCCTTATTTTACGTTGGCTGGCTCACCATGGTCTTTTTTCTTTGTTACTTTGTTGTTTTTTTGGGCACGGCCTTGTTAAGGGTTTTTTTTCAACAACTTTAAAAAACTTCAGACAAACCAGAGGTTAAAAAAAGTAATAAACAGCATTGAATCCTTATCCTTGTTTCCTGTGTCCTTCTTAAATATGTTTTGGTCCACCCTTGGGTCATAACACTTGATAAGAGGGTCTCAGTCTGATATTATCTTTATCGTGACTGTATGTTCTGGGACAGGAGAGGCTCTGTGTGTTCTAGCTCTTGGTGATAATAGCTTTGGAGGAAGACAGAAAAGGGCGAGCAGGGGGGAGTTTGGGTGAGGGACTTTGGGTGAGGGCCGAGGAGCTGGAGCAGGGGGGAGTTTGGGTGAGGGCGGAGGAGGCGGAGCAGGGGGGAGTGTGGGTGAGGGACCAGGTTAGGGCTGAGGAGGAGAAGCAGGGGGGAGTTTGGGTCAAAGAAGAGGGGGGATAGGAGGGCCTTTGGTGGTGAAACAGGCATAGTTTTGTAAGGGGAAAAGTTCAGCATAGTTGATCCTACTCTTGATCCTGCTATATTAGGTGTGAGGGGAGCCATTTTAAGTGCTGATCTGATGAGGCTTTCTAGATGGCTGGGAAGGGCCATGGGTGAAGGTGGGGAGGAAAAGGAGAGTGGAGTTCCTAGAGGAAGTAGATGTAGCAAAGGGGACCCAGGGCTGGTCTGTGGGCAGGGGAGGTGATGGGGTGCTGCTGGGATTGAAACCTCTGTTTGGACTGTCACAGACAGGTCAAAGGACTGTGAGGAGGGCCCTGGGGGAAGTGACACTGGAGATGAATTCTTCACTTGGGAAGGTGGTGGTACTGCTGACTTGTTCTCTGGGGAAGGTGGTGCTGCTGAATCCCTCGCTGGGGAAGATGGTTGTGGTGCTGGTGATGACTCCTTCACTGAGAAAGATGGTTGTGCTGTTGGTGGTGACTCCTTCACTGGGGGAGGTGGTTGTGGTAGTTGTGGTGCTGCTGGTGGTGCTGACACATTGGCTTGGTCTCTGGCTGGTGCAGC
>KN469697.1:13238-31461 GCA_000787095.1 Periophthalmodon schlosseri
GAATGCTTCTCTCATTCCTCTTTTCTTTCACTGGCCCAGGACCCTGTCCAGGCCAGTGCCTCAGAGCGTGGAGGAGGTTATCCATCAGCACTCTCACTCCACCTCTGCTCAGGTGCAGGCCATTGGGATAACTGGGATAGGAGCACGTTTGGATTCATCTGTGGCTCACATCTCTGATAGCACCATCTCCAAGCAGTGTATCTCTAAGCTTGACATTTGGCACAGATCACCTGTCTGCCTGCGCTCTTTTGCCAACTTCATTTCTCTTGTTTTGTGACAAAAATCTATTTTCTGTTTGTATATTAACATCAGTCTGTGACAGTGGTAAAAATCTGTTTGGAAGCTGCATTTTGGGTGATGTAATTATGTTAGCATTGTCTTTTATCACTTGTTGCGTTGGCTTGGCATTCTCGTCTTTACAAAGTTTTGGAAAAGACACAGTATCAGACACAGTTTAAGTTGAAAGTAGCAGTTTTTTCACCCTTTTCTCTGAAAGTAACTGCGGGCTGCTTACCACTGGAAGTCACAGGCAGCGGTAAAGTCCTTTTTCAGATTTACAATATCCGTGCTTGTAGCTCATTAATTTGTTGTTAATAGTTCCGATAGCGTTCACAGAAAGAAGTCCTTTGGTTTCTTCCCCTGGACAATACATTTTGTTAAAAAATGTAAAAATGGTTTAAAAGTCTTGGTTTACTTGACTAAACAAATTTTGCAGCACTGGAAGAGGTAAAATGATTAAAAAGCAAAGTAAAGAAGGAAGCAGCACGAACAAGCAAGGTTTACGTCTACACTCTTCAGAAGCAGGAAGTACAGCTTCACCAACACTGTGAACAGTGTTGGTGAAGAGCTCCTGACCTCGATTGGGGACGTTGTCAGAGAGGGAAAGAATACTGTGGAGCTGTTTTGGCATGTCTCTGCAACAATGCATGGTGATCGCCGACAGTAACTTTCTATTGGCAGACCAGGGTGGTGGTCCCTCTGTTTAAAAAGGGGGATCGGACGGTGTGTTCCAACTACAGGGGAATCACACTCCTCAGCCTTCCCGGAAAGGTCTATTCCAAATTACTGGAGAGGAGAATCCAACCGACAGTTGGACCTTGGATTCAGGAGGAGCAGTATGGTTTTTGTCCTGGTCGCGGAACACCGGATCAGCTCTACACTCTTAATTTGGTGCTCGAGGGGTCATGGGAGTTTGCCCAACCAGTCCACATGTGCTTTGTGGATCAGGAGAAGGCATTTGATTATGTTCCTCGTGGTGTCCTGGGGGGGTGCTCCAGACGCAGATAAAGAAGAACTTAAAAACTTGAAGAACGATTTTGACTGGAAATTGGCTCTCTCAAAGTCAGAATGCAGCAGCTGGAGGAAAACATAAAGGCGCACCACAGTCGCCCTTCAAATATGTCTGATCTGGAGGTCTTTGGTGAAGGGCTTGCTTATCATCAAAATGAGAATTTGGCTCATAAGATCAAAGAAGTGATTGAGAATGGCTGTGCTTGTGACCAAGAAGTGACAGTGGTGGCGTTGGAGAGGATGCACGTATGAGGATGTGGTGCTTCAGGGAAAAATCTAACCGAAAATCTAATGACAAGTTTAGGAAATTGGACATCTGCGAAATCACACATTGTGTCCTGAAGGAGAACTTTAAGGTGCTTCCAAAAGGAAAAGATAACTACATGTTGGGTAATGAAAAACTTCTCCGACGTGGAGCACCTGGCGCTGCATCCTCGCTGAGTGGGACTGTAGCTGCCGCAGGTGACAGAGTGTGGAGATGCTGAGAAGCTGCTGCTGATTCAGTAAGATTTGACTCATCTTGTTTGCCATCAGTGCATTAGAATGTAAACGGTTAGACAAATGCAAACTGTAAACTCAGGGCTCTATTGCTGCAGTCTCTAAATCCTGATATTGTCCCTTTTAATGAAACGCACTTGGTTGCTGAAGGTGCTGTCAAGCTAAGCGGCAACTGCTGGGTCGGAAACAACAGAAAAAGACATATACATGTGCCAAAAGGATCAGGTGGTGTTGGACTTTTAGTTAAAGAAACACTTGTTGAGCAATTTAAAATCAGCGTGGTGGATAAGTCAGTGGATGGTTTCATAGGAATGCAGTTTGAACACCGATAAATAAAGTATAGCTTTGTGGTATTTTCCTGTTATTTATCTCTAGAAGGATCTATCAAAGGGAAAGACTGTGAGGAAAGATTGTGAGGCGTAGTTTGCCTGCTTATTGACTCTAATGTACGGCATGAACGTGGATATTATTTATATCTGTGGCGATTTCAACAGTCATTTTATCTTTATCGTTTGGACTGTGGGAACATCCATGAAAGAACCACTACTTCATATTGGACTTTCCAAATCTATATACAGAGACAGAAATTAATTTATGCAAAGTGATTGAAAATGAACATAAACATTATTTTGGTTACTCCAATCAAAAAAGTCAATTACACCCACCATAGGAACCTTGTGTATTATGCACGAGGTTGCTGGTTCAATGCCCTGGACCACAGCAGTATAAGTCAATTGGCACACTTCACTATGGAAATAAGGTGAAGAGCAGATAGTGGCCTGGTCAACTGTCAAGAAGGCAGAATGGCATGCCGGGCAGTTGCATAGAGAGGCGGTCATGATTCAGGGGAGGCTGCGGTTCAGGGGCAGTCATGATTAAGAGGGACGTGCGCATGGTGGCAAAGACCAACATCACCGCTTGCAGTTTCAATTGTTTCTTTTATTCCCAAAGAATTTTAGAGCCAATTAAATGATTTCTAGAGCCAATGATTTTAATTTTAGAGCCATTTAAAGAAAGAAAGTAAAGGGGAAAAATTGAACAAAGGAATACTTAGCTTATTCAGTGTCACAGCTGATCCATTTCAGGAGAACGTTCTCTAGGAGCAGTTGTTTTTGGTGAGGGTGTGGGACCTAAAACAAAAACATATATGAGCAAAACCATCAAGCTGTTAGTGGCTACATTTACATGCTCATCAGAAAACTGATCATTATCTGATTTCTGGAGTTATTGGCTTTGAGCTATTCCCTGGTTTGAAGTGTAGTATTTGTAGAACTGTGAGCTGTTTCAAATGGAAAAAAACAACCTTCATACAAATCTGAAGACATTTTTAAACCCGATCTTAAAGATATACAATTTTCAACCATGCAGCAAATTTGTAAAGTTCAGTTCCATCAATGGTGTTGTGCTTGTTGAATTGCAGTAATGATATATTTCTGATATATTTAGATTAGAGACCGTAGGTAACATCAGGGTCTAGTGCAGAAAGCCGCTGTGTCCTTAGGCAAGACTCTTCACCCACCTTTCCTTTGTATGTAGTGTGTGTGAGTATTGGTGGTGGTCGGAGGGGTCTGTTGGACAGATTGGCAGCCTTGTGCCCATCAGTCTGTCCCAGGGCAGCTGTGCGCTTACCCCCATCAAGTGTGGAATGAACAATGTAATGTAATTACGACATTTTGAACCAGGGTGTAGCACAGGTGAGTTTGACCTGCCTTTCCTAAAACAAGAGAATTCTACACTACAGCTAAGTATTTCTTTGGTTGTCAGTAAAATTATCCTCTCTGCAATCCATTGGACTGTCTGCAGACAATAGACATGTGAGACAACTAAGATATTGTTCCAAAAGAAAAGATTAAAAATAGCAGAAGTAAGTGACATATTTACTCCAAAATATTTATTAAATCTATTGATACAAACATGTCATGAAGCAGTAGTTTTCATGTTAACAGCTATAGTTACATTTAGTTCAGTAGAGATTGGCAATTCTAGGACTGAAATCTTCCAAATGATTCTAGTGAAGGTGTATGGAGTTTAACAACACAGTGGAACACTTCCTGTATTACCACGTGACATCACAAGGTGGAACAGAGTGTTTTCAAATTGAGAGAAGAACTCAGCCTAAATATGCAGGGTTTGTGTGTTAAACATGTGAATGAAACAAAACACAACTCCAGGTCTGTTTGTGATGAAGAAACAACATTATAACAAATGTGGCGTAATATGAACCCTTTAAATACAGATATTCCGATTGTCTAAAATTATATGAAAACATGCATTCTAACTGTTAGCGAGGTCACCTTTCCACTGATTTGACTTTTATAATGCAGTACTCTACTCTTAATAGCGCCCACTAACCACCAACAGTGTTTTCCTTGTGTAACAGCTATTCAGCCATTGTATATTTTCGTCCTCTTCACATTATTTTCAGTAAGGAGTGTAGAGATTGTTGCTTTGGCTTCACAGGGACATGTTGGATTCTCAGTGGCCAGTGTTGCATCTGACAATAGCACTGTAGCGAGATAACGAGGGAGAAAGTTTGTGGTGTAAAACTTTACTCATGCTCCTTCTGGGGACGGCTCGCTACCGACCCAGAGTTACAGAATCTACAAAGGATTTTAATTGGAATAAGTGAAACAGGTGAAAAATGGTATGTTGTCAAGAAGAAAAAAATAAACTTCACTTCTAAGGAACATGACCTAAGAATTCGTTGAATAGTTATTGCTTTGCCAGAAATGTCCTGCAGTATGGCATAAAACGGATGTAGTTTTCCATTTTTCAACTACAGATGTTGCTACTGCCATCAGTCTGCCAGAAATCTTGGTGTTGTTTTAGATGGTTCTTTCAAATTTGACCAACAGATGAGCCAGGCAGCCAGATCTGGCTTTTACCAACTGCTTTTACTTAGTAAGGTGAAGCCTTATCTGCCTCGCACTGACCTGGAGCGTGTTGTTCGTGCCTTCATCATCTGCACATTAGACTACTGTAACTCCCTGTACTGTGGGTTGGACCGGAGCTCCATCCACCGTTTATAGTTAGTCCAAAATGCTGCAGATGCATGCTCACGGGCACCAGGAAATACGAGCACATTTCTCCTGTGTTGGCCTCTGCACTGGCTCTCTGTCAGCTTCAGGATTGACTTTAAAATTCTGATGATGGTTTTTAAATGTCTCCATGGGTCGGCTCCTCCCTTTCTCTCTGAGCTTCTGTCTGTCCATGTTCCCAGTAGAACTTTGAGATCAGCAGACCAGATAATTTTAAATGTTCCAAGGTTCCGACTAAAAACTCGAGGGGACCGGGCTTTTGCTGTAGCTGGTCCCAGACTCTGGAACAGTCTTCCTCTGTGTATTAAAACAGCCCAATCTTTTAATATTTTTAAATTTTCGTTGAAAACTCGTTTGTTTGCACTGGGTTTTAACACAAGCTGAGCAGGACACTTGTATTGTACTGTTTTATCATGTTTTTGCATGTTTTGTTTTATCGCCTTTGTACAGCACTTTGGGCAGCCGTGGCTGTTTTTGCTTGTGCTTTAGAAATAAATTTGACTTGACTTGACAAAAATACCTTTATGGGCAGGACCACCTCTCCACAGATCTGACCTGTAACTTTGGCTAGTATTGTCTTTTGCTTGTCTCTATGGAGATAAGTGTAATACCTTTCTAGCATTTCAGGCAAGGGAATAACATCTCCATGGAGACAAGCACATGACAGACATTTCTCTAGAAAAGTTACATAGTGCATCTTTAATATGTTGAGATGAACACTTTTTCATTCAGGAGCTTTCTATAGTAAAACACTGAATGGGAATTGAAACATTTTGAGTTTAAATTATTGTCCAGGAAACTATTTTTTGAAACATTTAATAGTGAATTGTTAAACCCATAGATTTTAAACTTTCAGATAGTGGGAGATATTGAAAATGAAGCTATCCCAAGTGTGAATGAATGTACATGTAGTGCAGAATAATCACCCTATGTACATGTAAGTGCAGAATAATCGCCCCATCTTTTTGGAAGATTTGGAAGTTTTTACATTTTCAGATTTTTGGCATCTTTTTGACAGTATATACACTTTGCCATGAATGATTGTCTATTTCATGATTTTATTTTACAGTTCACTCATAATGCACCAAGAGGATCTCTTTTCTAACCACAGACAAATTTCCTTCTTTGTCCAACAGGTGGCATTATTTTCACCTAATCCATGCTTTTTATTGGTCGGACTTAAATGACCATGGCGTCCTAAATCAGTCAGAACTTTATGGGCTGAGTGAGAGGCCGGTCCAGTCGATATCTTCTCTGCTGCAAATTGGCAACAAAAGGTTATAAATGTTTAATCGTCTGAGCTTCACGTGCCCTTTCACAATAAGAGCGCAAAGGTTAGAGAGACATCCCACTCATTACACACTGTGGGCTGTTTGAATTTTATTCATTCAGGATAATCCTCCTTTGAACAGGGCTTCTAATTTTCATGTGATTAAAGCTTCTTTTTATAACAAACTTTAATTACATACTTATCAGCTCTGTTTGCAGAGTAACCATAATTATGTAAATGACTTAAACATTTTCTATGTATTTTGAGTGCCTAGATGTCTCTCTTTGCTAGTGTAAAGTTTGGAGATCTTGAAGTGTGTAAAACATTAACTATGAACTATTTTTAAGACCCTTTATTTTGGAGAAAAAATATACTCCTGTCT
This sequence comes from Periophthalmodon schlosseri, assembly GCA_000787095.1. Classification (NCBI taxonomy): domain Eukaryota; kingdom Metazoa; phylum Chordata; class Actinopteri; order Gobiiformes; family Gobiidae; genus Periophthalmodon; species Periophthalmodon schlosseri. Next base: position 19,717 of record KN469697.1, read on the forward strand.
CATTTTATGATGCAAATTTGGGAAATTTGTTAAACATTGGTATCAGTAATTGCAATAGCACTTTTATAATGGTAAAAGTAAAAGTAGGAGTAGACTAGTGGAGTATTTAGTAATATTATATAGTACTACACTTTTTGGTTGGTTCATAGTAAAAGAAAAATTAAATCCTGTCAGCTGCACACAAACATTTTGAGTGACTTTTTGCTGCTCATCCAAGCCGCTTCTTCCGTTCTCAAAAACTTTGTGTCCAGTTGACAGAATTAAATTTTTCTTTTACTATGGATCATACCTGGACAACTGAGGGATTACACAGATGATGTTGATATTGTTTGAACAGTTTTGAATAATATTAGAATTCCAATCTGCAACATCGGACCATATTCATGCATAGGCAAGGAGGTTGAAGTGTCTTGCCTAAGGACACAACAATAGGCACTGATCTAAGCTGGGATTGGACCGCGGACCTTTGGGTTGGTACTGGCCTAAGCTGGTACTTTCAGCTCAAAAGATCCCACACCGATTTTATTTTCCATTACATTTTAGAGTAGTTCTTGCACATTGTTTATCTTCCCCCTCATTTTGCACTGATGTCCATTCTGATGCCCATCACCAGCCTCAATGAAAAACAAAATAGTTGGCACGCTCCAGAATGCAGTGTGTAAACAGAGCTTTGAGCCAATATTTGACCAATCGGAGCAGTTTACCTCACTCTGAATGATAAACAGGTCGATAATGTTAAAATAAAATCTACATAAACGGTCAAAGTGACAAAAGTGTGTGTTGACTGGAGGCAGAAGTTGGACATGTGTAATTCATGAGATCACACACACTGAGATCGATGAAGCCCACAGTTTGGAACCACAGCCCCAGACTGGGTACAAATCATGTCATAGTTCCTGAAGTGTTTCCCAAATGAACTGATAACCTACAAATACATTTCACAGTTGTACAGGCTGTATCCAGTTGCAGATTTCTTTCTCTAATACAAAGCAGAACTAGTTTGTTTTAGTAGCATGCTTTTCTACACATTCTTCTGGCGTGTTCTTCAATCTACATAAGCAACACTACTGCAGTAAGAAGAAGAAGATGAAATAAACAGATATTAAATGGTAAAATAGTAGCACTTTACATCAAGGAACCACTCACCCATTCACACACCAGTGTACGCAGATACTAGGAATGAGGTAGGTTAAGTGTCTTGCCCATGCCGCTCTACCATTGATGTTTATGTCAAGAGTGGGATTCGAACCACCAACCTTCAGACCAGTGGACAAACACGCTACCAACTGAGCTACTGTTGCCCTGGTAAACAGACTATTTACAAAGTGTCAAGATTGACTTTTTGTGCCAGTCCCAAACCTGGATAAACCGAGATGGGTGCCTATGGAAAAGCATAACACCTATAGTCTATGCAACGTCACCTGTTAAGAGCAGGATTTGAAATGGCAACCTTCCAGTTACAAGGTTCGAGCCAGATAAGACAAACAATATTGGATATTGGCATGCAGAAAGTTGGAGGTGCTCTTCAAAGCGTTTCAACTCCGTCAGCTTTAGTAATGTCTTCAAATAGGTTTTACTTTTCAAAGCATTACTCACTTTCCTAGCACATTTCAAACATCAGTATTCTTAATGGGGATGAGCATGTGTTACAACATTCAGGGGCAGAAGTGGAGTTTAAATATCACAGCACTGCTAACAACAACTAGTACCATTGAGTCTGCGATTGATAAAACAGCTTTATAATTGGTCACAGACAGTGCAAAGCAGGTGTGAACTCATTTTGTCCCAGAAAGATTCTTTAATATGATGCTAAACCAGTTTTACTGTAGTAAAACAAAAAGGCTATACATCACCTTTTAATGATGTACAGCTGTTGCGCAAAACTTGATTTATTTCAGTAAAATAATTAGTAATAGGCTCTGTGCACAGCATCACACTAGCTAGCTCACTGTGTCTCCAAGCTAACAGTCACATTTATTAAAACATAAAATAAACAACCTATTAAAATTAAAATTCAAATAAAGACTACACAATTATTTTTTATATGTGGAATACTTCAGTTTGTGGTGTTGTTTTAATATTTATTATGCCTCAAAATTAGCATTAGTGACACAAACATCTCTCTTTCTAAACACAGAAGTGTCCTCCAGTGAAGTATTCATTTTATTTTTGTAGTGTTTAACAAAGTATTCATTTATTTTTGTAGTGTTTAACATGTTGTCAGTGACATCCACCTGCAGCTCCCTGTCCACTGCCTGAGCTTTAAATGTTTATTAATTTTAGCGTGACTCGGCAAAACCTCATAGAGATACAACTGGACAGGAAGTAGTTATGCTAACAGTGAAGTTGCCGGACACTGTTTACTTAAGTAGTCTTTTATTGGCTATACCATGTGCTTTTCAACCGGTTTAGATCTCTATATATCTCACTAGTGGCTCTGGGAGGCAGGTCACAGATTGCACCACTTTTTTCCAATAGCTTTATAAATAAAACTCCAGTGAAGCCATCTATGGGTCATAAAGTCCAAGGACCACATCTTTTTATACAAGGGAATCTGAAATAGACCCAGCTCAGAGGAGAAGATGAAAAACATTGAACTTCAGACTGGCCAGGTGCACTATATTGCTCCACACATGATCAATTTACACCAGTGGGAGGTAATTGGGGCTAGGGTTTCACCACACTCCTCACTGCAGCACATTTACATGCACTATGCTATAGATTAGATTGGCCATATAAACTCGAGAGCTTTTCCAATATGTCAAGCTAAATGCATGTAATTACTGTGGCCACATCATCCTCCTTCCTCTTTTAAACCAAGCTTGTGGGAAGGGTATTAATAGCAGCTTTGTTATTGATATAGTTCATTCAGAGCTTTACAATGGAAAGTTATTTATCCTTTGAGGCTTGTGGCAGGTCTAATTTTGTGTTTGCTGCTATAGGAATCTGCAACATCATGCAACATAGCTACTGTCCAGGCTTCATAGGCATTCTCATTTCCTTATATTTAAAGGTCCTATATTGCACAAAATTGACTCTCATGAGCTTTAAGCTGTATTATAATTTTGTTACCACCTCAAAAACATACCTGGAGTTGTGTTTTGTTTCATTCTCACATGTTTAACACACAAACCCTGTATATTTAGGCTGAGTTCTTCTCTCAAACTGAAAACTCTCTGTTCCCCCTTGTGATGTCATGAAGCGGTAATTTTCAAGTTATCAGCTACCTTTTTCCTTTTGTTTAGTAGAGATTGGACATTCCAGGGCTGAAATCACATAAATGATTCTATATGACGTTTCCAGAGTGCTTTCTGTATTACCACATGACATCACAAGGGGGAACAGAGAGTTTTCAGTTTGAGAGAAGAACTCAGCCTAAATATACAGGGTTTGTGTGTTAAACATGTGAGAATGAAACAAAACACAACTCCAGGTCTGTTTGTGATGAGGAAACAACATTATAACATAGATCAGAAAATACAGTAATAATGGGTCATTTAATTATTTATGTTATTCACTAGCAAAGGTACAGCAGATTTGTGCTGTCATTATATTATCAATGCCAATGTGGTCAAGTTCAAACATATGGCTAAAGTGACATCCGAGGCCAACAGTTACAGGGGCGAATTTGGAGCCGAGCTGCACATTTGGAATGCTGACCGCAAGTATCATAGCAACCAAAGAGCCAATCTGGGGCAAGGTTGTTGAAGGTAACGTGCCTTTCCGCCCGCACCGCTGTTTTAGCAGGGAGGGGGCGCTTAACAACGCTGTCATTCAAACCTGTTGCTAATGCTAGCGGGAGCGACCTCGAGGAAAGAAGGTGGGTGTCTGTTGTAAGGTATTTTCTAGCAGTGCAGCACTACATCAAACAGGTATCTTGATTTACTAATGCTAAGGTAAATAACATGTGTCCACTAGTGGATATGGAATGCGTGGGGACTCAAGAAGACGCTATAGAGACCAGCGAGGGCTTACAAGGACGTGTGGACAATAAGATAACAACTGTGTTATGGTCATTTTGGTTTAGGCCACTTCTTATCTATAGCCCCTCTCACTAAGGACTGTGTGACCCCCCACTCTGAGAGGGTTATAAAACACTCACCTTGTTCGACTTTGCCTAAAGTTTTTTAATGTGTAATACCATGCAGACAAGAAGAGGACCTGCCTCACACACGCACACACACACACACACACATACATTGAGAGACACTATAAAAGCTGTCAACATGCACATCTCAGGACTCTCTTCCTATCCTTTCCTGAAAGCCTGTTGCTTCATTGTTCACTTTACCTGTGTGGAACTCATTAAAACCCTTCTGACTTTATGTTTCAGTTTCTTGGTCCTCTTTGACGCTTACAACAGAAACGAACATTTTTACACTGTTATTAATGTTCATTTCTTGCTTTATGGACACAATAACGAAATAAAAACACCAGGATCATGTAGAGCGGGTTAATACGAACATTTTAAGACCAAATTGACGAGGCTCACTGCAGCAGTTACAGAGAGAAACGATGGAGCCGGAAATGGGCCCATGATCACTTCCTATTTAGAACGTGGCAGCTAGCAGGTTAGCTATATCCATTTATATATACAGTCTATGTTTTTTTTTTCACCTACCCCCTATTTCCATCCACTGCAAACATTAATGGTTAAAAAATGTCTTGTTGCAATTTTCAACGATAAAAACTGAAGTAAATGAAAATCAGCTGCTATTCACGATGTAATGCCACTACGAAGAGACGGGGCCAGTATCAGTTCTGTAATTTTGAACAGGAAGTCAATGGACCTGTTTTATAAAAAAGCACTTTTAAATCTATAATGTGGTTAACAATGAAAAGATTGCCATGTTTAAGCTTAATATTGAATTAAAAAAGCATAATATGTCTTTTTACATTAATATTGTTCAGTAACTATTTCTTTGGATTTTAAAACTCAAACAGTGTACAAGATTAGCAGTGTTTTCCAGCCACTTAGAAGCTTTAATGATGTATGCAGACCTTAGTGCAATATTTATGGATTCAATACTTACCTCAGAGAATAAATATTGACATTGGAATGTGAAAAACAGTTGTGAAGCCAGGCCCCCAAGTCTCTGTGATTGCAGAATACTGTATTGAATGAGTATGAGAAAAAATATATAGGCCGTGTATCCACTTCAAATTGATAAATACAAGCTTTTTCTATACCCAAGACGCTTTATAATTCAATTTTAATGAAAGCTGGCCTTATGTTTATGAAAGCAAAAAGGCATTTCTCTTATATGCAAATGTAACTCGGTGTTTCCCTCGTCAAGTCTTTTTCACAGAATTCAAAATAATTTCCATGTATCAAAAGCCGTGATTTTAGAGCCAAATTAGTTTCAGATGAATGTGTTCTTCTTAGGGAATAAAACATCTATAGAAATGTAAATGCGTCCACAGAATTCTCATGTAATTCTTGTGTTTACAGTTTTAAAAAGACCGTTGTGGTTCATTACATTTTCGCTTCCGGCATTAAAATCAAAAGCTATACAGCTAAATATTATCTGTACTGAGGCTACATCAAACAAAAACAGCCTTTGACAAACAGGAAATGTAATCAGAATCAGTCTCTAAACTTCTGAACATCTTTAGTTCACTTCTTATCATGGTTTCTTTGCTGCATATTGGCTGCAGCAAAGTTAACTTCAATACTTCTTACACTCAGAAAATGACAATGTATTGTTGCTTTTGTACAACTAAATCTTTAAAGGCGCTTTGCATTATACATTCCGAGAATCCTAATTATTCAGTGATGAGTTTATAAGTGCTTTTCACAACTTCCAGAGCCGAGTTTTGCCGTCACAGGGCAACAGTAGCTCAGTTGGTTACAGTGTTTGTCCACTGATCTGAAAGTTGGCAGTTCAAATCCCGTTCTTGACATAAACATTATTGGTTGAGCGGTCAGATCCACTGACCCACAGGTTGGCTGTGCGATTCCAGGTCCCACAGATGAATGCTGTTGATGTGTCCTTGGGCAAGACACTTAACCAACCTCACCCCCAATGTCTGCGTACACTGGTGTATGAATGTGTGTGAATGGGTGAGTAGTTCCTTAATGTAAAGTGCCTTGAAGGTGGAAAAGCGCTATATAAAAACGTGACCATTTATGCTAACAATAACTAGCAACTAGCTAACCACCCATTTCCTGATTATCGGACAATAAAACGCTTTCTAATTAGATGCAGACAACACACAGTGGACTTATTTTTTTTTATCTCCGAAGCTGAATATACAATATATCTGTATTGGGGCAAGATACAAAATAATTCTCAAAATAAATTAAGTAGATTTTAGTATAACAATAATCTTAATAATACCAAAAAATGGTTTATAATTTTTATTAACCCCACAGGGACAATGCAGACGTACACAGATACAAGCAGAACATACTGCTGGTCTGGATAGTTAGATAGATATTGGATGGCCTTCTTAAATGTGTTTTACTATTTATAAAGGCTTGGAACTGACACAAAGTGCAATACGTTAATTATTATTGTTGTATTTGTTGTTGTCTAGCTCCATTAGCATTGACTTGCCTGTACTCTGCATCTCTTTTAAAAACTTAGTTGATCCAAACAGCCTTCGCTCACAAACTGCTCCCATCAAAAGCACAGGTCTGCAGAGGGGTAGACATGTTTGAAGTGCAAATATCCCACAGGTCACAGACTGCAACAAGGAAGAAAATAACAACATATTCTTATCCATGAAACGCAACTTTGATTTAGTTCAGCCTTTTTATTCTGCTCAGGAAAGTTTGGAATCAGCCAGCAGTGAATAAGATTTGACTCACTCATATATAATTCACTTTTACTGTGAATTATACGAGGTGAACTTGGCAAAGACTATGTCAGGGTGTAAAAAAGCTATTTCTGAAGTGGCCACTAGTAAAACTGTAATAAATATTCAGACATCATGATCAGATTAAGGTGAATAATTCAACCTGGAAAGACTCAGACAGACACGAAAGAAAAGTATGAGTAGGCTTTATTGAATGAGTTATCTTTGGCGCTCAGACCCCGGCAGAAGACATTGTGATGAAGGGCGTGCCAGTTAGATGACGTTTAGGAGATGTCTGCCCCCCGGGGCCTGAACACTTGTTGTCAAGGTGAGGCCGAGGCAGTGAAGAGACGATGAGATGATGGGAAGCCGAGGGGGTGCTGGGGAGGAGGTGGGGCGCGGCACAAACTGAAGCGGCTGTGCACCTGCGATGGGGCTTTAAATAGGGCAGACTGGGCACTGGTTGGATGAAGAGTAGGTGGTGATGAAGGCTGAGGAGCAGGCAAACTCTGGAGAAGCAGTGAGTAGACGGGAGCAGAGTTAGGTCTTCCACGCTGAATTTACGCTAGCTCCAGTACAAATCTACTTCATAGTGAAATAATTATAACCAAGACACTGTTTTTGAAATTTAGTCTACCTCCAACAAGAAGGGGCAGGACTTATTTAACTTCTAAAATCCCAGTGTCTTAAACTTGTACCATCAAATTGAAAATGGCTTCTGGATGGTAGCTGAAACGTCTTAATTTCAAAAACCAGATGACTGCTGCTGAAACCTTCTCTACATTGAACCACTCCTGGACCAATGACAGATTACACCGCCTCAGTGATAATCAAGCAGACTGTTCTTCAATGCAATGTAATAGTGTTGTCAAAAGTATCGAAAATCAGATACTAATCACTATGGAACCCCTATGGAACCTACCTGAACGACTGAGGGATTATAGATATAAAGCCACATGGGAATAGAAAAGAAAGTACTACCATTTAATGTGTTACATTCTATTGTTTTTTTATTTTATTTTTTATTTATTTATTTATTTATTTATTCCGAGCACATGTATCAAGGACACTTAATGCACATTTCACAATTTTTTTTTTTTTTTCTCCTTATTTAAGCTCGAAAAGGAGTGGGAAGAAGAAAACTCTTTATTGTCTAAATAAAGAGTGTTTTTTATGATCATCGTGGTATCAGAATCAGTATTTAGTATCGAGTCCATTCCTTAGTATCACAATTGAGATTGAAATTTTAGTATCGTGACACTACACTGTAATGCACACTTGGGCTGTGACCTAAAATAAATAAATAAAACATTTACTACAACATAGACCTGTCACGATAACACATTTTGAAGTTTGACATATTGCTGAAGTAAATATAGACAATAAAGGACAATATTATAAACTAATTTATGCCACTGACACAAAAAACCAAGAGCAGATTTAAACAACAAAAACTATTCTAAATCTACAATATTGTTAAAAAATATGATTGAAACACTAGTACTAGTACTTTAGTTTGCATCTGTAATGAGTCATAGAAATTATTAATTCAACCTTCTACAGCTCAAATCTTATCATACAGCCAAAAAATATCTCCACAATTCCAATTACCCACGATAGATATTGACCCCCCCAAAAATACTGTTCCATCTAACACGTATTGAATGATAAGTCGATATAGTAAATATCGTGACAGGCCTACAAGAACATAAATATAACATCGCACATCTGTCCAAAGAAAAAACAAAGGTGTCTCATCCATGGTGGCTTCAGGAAACACAAAGCAATGAAAAGTTAAAAACATTCATTGGTCCAAATCACAAGAGGACCATTTCAGAAGAACACTGTTTACTGCTCATCATTCTCTCTGGACATAACCTGTTTAAGAAGCGCAAATAAAACTGGTGCTTGTGAATGCGTATACTTTCCCATAGGGTCTCGCGCTGCTAACCCTTCAGCTAAACACCATAATGAAGCCGTGTCCCATAGAGAACCACAGTGGCCCGCGCTGATGGGCTGGTGGGATCGTGGGGCCTATATCATTCAAATGTGTTGCTTTTATTTCGCTGTGTACACGTATTCACCGAGGAATTCACCTGTACCCAGCGCTCAGGACAAGAACTAGACATATTGGTTTAATGATTGTGCTTTATATGTTTTAAACTGTTATATGGTAGAAAAAAAAGCAAAAAAACATTGTGACAGTAGTTGAGAATTAGCACTGATGCCATTTCAATTAAAAGCACAGTATGTAACTTTCTGGAGGTGGCATGTTACCTGTATAATTCCATGGAAACAGAAAGTTAAAAGCATACTTTGAAACATTCTCCATGGAGATAGATTTGTTTAATGCCTAACTGTGAAATATTACAGTCAAAGGAACAACATTTCAATGGAAACAAGGAGAAATAAACACAACAATTGTCTTTTGAATGGTCAAAAGTCCCCAAAATGTCACCTATAAAGAAAAAAGCTGAAAGCCACTTCACTGCTGTCAATCAAATGTCATTCTTCTAGTGTTGTCACGATACTAAAATTTCAAACTCGATTTCAATACTAAGGAATAGACTCGATACGCCATACTTATTCAGATTCCATCCATTTTATTCAGCTTATCTGGGGCCAGCAGTCTAAGCAGGGACTCCCAGACTTCCCCCACCCGAGACACTTCCTCCAGCTTCTCCAGTGGGACCGTAAGGCATATCTCTCAGCTGGAGACTACGATACCATGATGATAGTAAAAACACCCTTTCTTTAGACAACATAAAATCATAGTACTTTTTTCTATTCCCATGTGGCCTTATGTCTGTGTAAGTCATCCAGTAGGTTCCATAGTGGTCCATGGGCGTGTACAAGTCTATGTGTCTTATGCTTCTTCTGATACACCTCAAGATCATCAGCTTTAGTATCAATTAGTATCTGATTTTCCATACTTTTGGCAACCCTACATTCTTCCCATTGTGCACCGTGAAACTATCTATCTTTAGTTAAGATGCAAAATTATAACGTAATTCCCATAGACAGACCTAGATTCAGTTGCCGGCCTTTTCAATATTGCCAAGTCCTTATGTAAGCGTGTCTTTAAAGCTGCTTTATTTTGTGCACCATGTAAAAATATATGTATGATAGTTCTTTGAATCTTAATCCTCTTGGCTCTTTCTGAATAGCACCCATGGGACATCAGCACCCACAGTCCAACACAAGGCTCTGCTCGAGAACCATTCAAGCCACTGTCACTTATGATTTCCCCCAGGATGGAGCAGCTTACGATGGGCGGTGTGGTGGAGGTGTCACTGAGGAACCAGGGTTTTGTCTCAGGAAAGGAGCTCTCATTGCACCCATGTCAGTACGAAAAGATGCAATTTGTTCTCTATTGGTACAAATGTTTAATGCATAATGTATGGAGTATGGAGAGATTCAGATTCCCATGGGGATGAGTGAACAGAGGGCATTGAAAATAAGGCTTTTAAATTGCAGCATTTTGAAATTAATCTGTTGCTAGATTTTCATGGCCTGTAAAATGATGTAAATGAGTATTCAGTTGACCCATTATCGTTAGTATGTATGTTTGGTCATCTGGAATGTGGATTTTTTAATCTAAAAACCTACCTGTGTTAGTTCATTAATGGATCTTTTGACAGGCTTGTTTGTTGTAAAAATTATTATTTTTTTGTCTTCAACATTTCAATAATCTGACATCTCCAAAAAAAAGGAAATGCTGACTTTAAATGTGTTTCTACCAAAATATTTCAAGTTAACTGTAATCCCCACATATTGGAATCAGTTAACAACATAATTTAAGAGTTACTACCTTTGCTTGCTTCAGGAGTTCTGTTGACAGAGGCTGCATCCTGTGACTCTGTTTCACCTCATACAGATTTGACATTGTTGTTGTGTTTAAATGTGTGCACTCTATGGGTCCTCTTTGTTTGAGGGTGTTACTACAGCCTTATACTCTGAAGTCAGCTGACCAGCTCCTGCTCAAGACCAGAGGTGACAGAGCCTTTTCTGTCGTACCACCCAGACTACAGAACAGCGCCCTCTGCCTGTCAGATCCTCAGACTGTCAGACTGAAAACCCACCTCTTCTCCCTGGCATTTAATACTAGCTAGACAGAATATCTTGATGTTTTATTGTTCTTTATGTATTGTGTTATATGTATATTTGTTTTTTGTTGACTTTTATGTGAAGCACTTTTGTCAGCTGAAGTTGTTTTAAATGTGCTATATGATACATTTGAATTGAATTGACAATACTCAAATCATCTACCGTACTAATAACAATTTCCTATTTTTAAAACATAAACTTTGATTTGATGATTGTTCCAGCATGTCCCACTGGGAGGAGGCCCCGGGAAGACTCAGGACACAAAGGAAACTTTGATTACAAGAAACGATACCAATATACATTTGTCAGACTTACAGTGAACTCTGTGTTATAGTTTTACATCTTTTGATGGGTCGTCTCAGTCTTATGTTGTCTTGTCTTGTTTTTGAGGTTCAGGTTTTTGAATGCACATACAGAAGGAGCATTTTTCCGGATGTCAGAGGATTTGAAAAATGCTCCTGTTGAATGCCACAGCTGCTGATTCCCATCTCCTTGACATTATCGCATCACTCACATTAAAGTTATCTTCATCTCCACAAAATGTCAAATTTGGAGAAGCGTCAGTCCTTCTAAAGCGTCTAACCTTTTCTGCAGAGGGCCTTTGGTTCTTCTCAACTCCCTGCTGTTTTTACTGGCCTTGTTTGGTCACAGAGGGCATAACAAATACTGATGACATTTATAAAACATGATTAGTCTGGTACGTACATAGCTTTTTAAAAAAAAACCATCATACTGATCTAACGCTAAATCTGAAACTTTTAATTTTTTGCCAAATTATTTAAAGAACACATGCATTCCTGTGGCTTCTCCAATAATAATAATAACAACAATACTAAT
>KN469698.1:0-25275 GCA_000787095.1 Periophthalmodon schlosseri
CATTAATACAGAAATGTAAAAACAAGCTTATTTTATCTTTTTAATCCCCAGAATGAGATGCATCTATAAATAAATGTATACATATTTACATATGTATTTATTTTTATTTTTATTAACCATTTCATTTAATACATTTCTGACAGTAGCTCAGTTGGTAGAGCGCTCGTCTTCTAAAAAAGGTCGGTGGTTCGAATCCCGCTCCCGACATCATTGGAAAAGCGGTCAGATCCACTGACCCACAGGTTGGCGGAGCGATTCCAGCTCCCTCAGATGAATACTCTCGTTGTGTCTTTGGGCAAGACACTTGACCCCCCCCGGCCCCCAGTGCCTGCATACACTGAGTGTTCCTTGATGTAAAGCACTTTCACTGCCTTGAAGGGTAGAAAAGCGTTATATAAATGTGACCATTTAACATTTATTTATTTCCAATTATGTCATTTTTAGTCCTCCATCTATTACCACAATCCAGGATATCAAGACGTGGATCAAAGTAATGCATGACCGTACACTCCACATAATACGAGAATAAATACATGTAAATGTTGTGAGGATTAGCCACAGCTCTTTACTTTACGATCCCCTGCTTAGCCTGTCAACTCCACTGTTTTTTTGAGATCAGTCCCAGAAACTGATATATTTTTGTCTCATTATATGAAATAACGGCGATCCTTAATTTGATCCTCTCTATACGTCTTGTCACGGCCTATTTCTCCCGTTGTGATTGTCATTCTTGGGGTTTATTTTGTTTATGCTCAGCTCGCTACGGAGGCGAGTTTAGATCAATGAGTGGAGGTTTAGCCAAATCGAGGTCGGTTAGTGTTCACATCACAAGCGAACGGCACTGGAGTCCACTTGGAGGTGGTCTCGGTTCTTTAGTCCGCACCAAATCAACCTGGTTCACTTTCACACCAGCCCAAACGAACCGAACTCGCAGGTGTTCCGAAGCGGACCGAATGGCGTATGTGTGAAATCCCCCTTACGCCCTTCGGATTCTCAGCTTTCAATAGTATGGGCCATTTATTTTATTTTGTCTGAAAATAACTTCTACAAACACTGTCATTTATCTTATCTCCGCGGCAGCTCTTTCTTACAGAGATTGAAATGGTCTTCATCGTGCGGAGAGAGTGATTTCCCTGGATTTTGCGCTGTTTAAACTCTTGTGTGTGTCTTTTACGTTGAGACAGCTGTAGGACGCTAGCTAGCTCCTCTGCCACCGCATCGGACTCCCATAAAGACGTGATGGATGGGCCTGTCACTCAGCTGTGAACGCACTCCCAGCATGCACCTCTGCGTCTCTCCCTGTTGGCCATAAAACGCAGATGACAATGTTCCTCTGCTGACTGGACACGGCTGGACTGGAGATGAGATTTTTATGGAACAGCTAGTGTCGCCGCAATAGAGTTTTTGTGGTGTTTTTAGAGCTTTATCTTTCAGTCTAAAGATTGTTTTTTTGAGTGAATTTGCCTACTTTAAAGGTGCTGTCTTAAAAATGTGAAAAGCAGAACTAGTCCATTTTAAAGGGCCTATGTTACGATATTTTCTGATCTATGTTATAATGTTTCCTCATCAAAAACATACCTGGAATGAGTTTTGTTTCATTCACACATGTTTAACACACAATATATTTAGGCTGAGTTCATGCGACATAGAATTTTCAGTTAGTTTAATGTTACATACAGCGGATTTTCATTTAGTTATGGGACTTTCGGCTCTTTTAAGGGATCTGAATCTTTTGGATCCGTTCATTTCAAAGAGCCGTTCAAAAGACTGGCTCTTTTACTATGTATTTATACGACAGAAGCCGAACACATTTTAACTACAAAATAATCACTGAGAGAGACGACCAAGGCTCAGATGTGATTAAAATGGTTCAAACTGAGAGTGAGAGTGTTTACCCTTTGAAATTAGGAATAATCTAAATAAAATACTGTACTACAATAATAATAATCAAAAATCTAACTGTTATTATGATGCCAAATATGTTTTTTTTTGTTCACAAAGCTCTCACTCGTGTTTCCTGCTCTGCTTCTGTGCTGATTCTCGTGATGGTTCAGGGTAAATCAGTATAAAAACGCATAAAAATTAGAAAGAAAAAGATTTGAGATCCGTTTCCAGCCGTTTACGTTAAGGAACCGTTCGAAGGAGCCGACTCGTCCGTGAACGTCACATCACTATTTTCAGTTCTTTACTATTTTATTTTTGAATACGGAAAAAGCTTGAGGCCTATGTTTATGACCCAGAGTCTAAATGAAAAAAAACAGAAACTGAAGAATTAGGCTATTTAAATGGGTCTGTTCTTGTGGGCGTCTCTAACCGGCCTCTAATGTGTGGAAAGTGAAAGGCTACATCTATAGTACCCTAGTTTGCGTAAAAGAAACCTGCCCTCCTGTATCTGGCTGTACTTCTTTCACATGCAAATAAGAACGCTCCACCTGCTGTGCTCAGAAACCTGCTGTTTATAATGTGTAGTCTCAGGCCTGACATTTCCTTCAAATCACCAGCCAGCCTCCTACCGCCACAAGATCCACTCATAATAATTACTGTTATCCTCAATTTATCCAAAGTATCTTTTTGCCATCATCCAGACCAGTGTCCTCCGAATACAGCTACGCATTGCACAAACAGCCTTTTATTTAGTGAATGCGTTGTACAAAAGGCTGGTACAATAAACACAATAACAAATTATTATTAGTTATGTTCACAATAGACTAACATAAACATGAATAACATAGGTAACATGGCGAAGTATAGTTTAGACGCAGTTTGTTTCTAAATAGTTTGTACATGTTGGACCAGTACAAAGGAAATTATAGCAAGTACATTTATTCTCAAAAGTAAATGAATTTAAAGGTACACTGTGTAACTTTTCCGCTAGCTTATTGTCTCCATGAACATGTAACCGATTGGCCTGACCTGCCTGTCTCCATGAAAATAGATGAGTTTAATGCCAGACTGACGAACATTCCCGTTCTGTCGAGTTGATGTGCCTTGTCGAGATAATGCGCCGATACATTAAACCGACAGCTACGTCTAAAAAAAAGCTATCTTATCAAAAACAAACACCTGTGTTTATCTGAATTTATTCAATGTTTGACATTTTTTCAACACGAGTACGGACCAGATTTGTACACACACTGTACGGCGGAAGTGTCTGGGGCGAGGGAAGTCTGGGAGTCCCCGCTTAGACTGCTGTCCCGGCGACCTGGCCCCGGATAAGCAACTAAACTAAACCTTGGTCTGGGAAAAGATTCTGTTAAAATAAACCTAACCTTAACCATTTCCTAATCGTAACCTTAATCATAATTTATAACCTGGTCCTAAATTTCATTCCATTTAAAGACCGATTGTCCCTCTGGACCGACTATTTAGCCAGCACCAAGCTAAAAATGGCTGACTATTTAGCTAGCACCAAGCTAAAAATGGCTGACTGTTTAGCTAGCACCCAGCTAAAAACATGCAACACGTGTTTGAGGTTTAGAGCATGTGCAGACTGAACATCAACAAAGCAATTTTGTCTCGATGGGGACAAGAAGGTGTCAGGATCTCATCAGAAAAGTTACATAGTGCACCTTTACATATTTTGGGTTTATAATTCATGAATAAGGTTTCCCGGCATCGTACTATGCCATCTTCCCCAACGTATTTCATTGTATTTTTTTTTATTTATCTATCTAAGGCCTTTACATAAGATAATCATGCAGCAGCAACAGCGATCAACAAAGTAACCAATGTACTTTTCTCAAGTATAAATAGAAATTGTACCAGTTTGTAGTTTGTAATTAGATCACACATAAGTGTTGTTTGATGAGAGCTTGTAGACCCAGAAGAAAACTTACACGTGAACAAACAAACACTTAACAATGTGTTAGCTCACACTAATCAGATGCATGGTGGTACTGCTAATTAATGAAGACATATTGTTGTTAATGTGTTGTGTTAATGTGTTGTGTTAATGTGCGGAACATAGATACACATTAGTTAATACAACATAATTAAATGTCCTATATAATGTTGTTGTTTTTTTTTTTACTTGGACAATTGGAACAAAAATATTCCTCATATTTTGATTAGATTTTCCAGACTTTTTATAATTGCAACAGAAAAAATAGTCACATTTCTTGCTCCAAAATCAGAACTTTGCTCCAAACCACATGTTTTTAACAGGATTGGCTGTATATTTCTCAATTACAGTTTTTTTTTCAATCTCTTTGTTACTAAGGTCTAAATTTCGGCACAATTTCCAAAACTTACCACTCGGGAGCAAACACTCAGAGCAGATGGAATTGAACAAATGCAAGATTTATATGTTTGCTGCCGTACTCTAGTCTAGAATATTCAGGTAAAACAACAAAATCTCCATGGAGACAAACAGGTGGTGAACCCTCCACTAAAAAAAGTGACATACACCTTTGCACCTTTAAACGACTCCATTCTTGAGAACCGGTAGTCAGCAGATCTCCAAGTCATTTTAAATCATTATTGTGGTTTACAAAGTTGAAATTAATTAATTATAACTATACAGCATAGTATGTCTTCTTTAAAGGGCCCATACGCTATTTTCTGATCTGTTATAAATGTGTTTCCTCATCAAAAACACACCCGTTAAGTTGTGTTTAGTTTCATTCGCACATATTTAACACAGAAATGCTGCATACTGCACATATTTAACACAGAAAGAGAGTTCCTGTCTCAAACAGAAAACACTCTGTTCCACCTTGTGATGTCATGTGGTAATACATGAAGTCCTCCACTGTCTTTTTAAACTCCATACTGCCTCACTAGAATCATTTGGATGATTTCAGCCCTGGAATTGACAATCTTTATTGAACTGATGCTAAAAAAGTAGCTACGCTTCATGACATCACAAGGTGGAACAGAGCATTTTGAGCTTTGGAGATGTAGACAGACTAATAATAAAGGGTTAGTCAAACGTGTGTGAATGAAACGAAACATAACTCCAGGTATGTTTTTGAGGAGGTAACAACATTATACCTTAAAGCTCACAAGAGTCAATTTTGCATAAAGCAACACAGCAACTTTTTCACAGAAATAAAACCATACTTTCAAACGTTCTCTATGGAAATAGATGAGTTTTAAGCTATACTGTGGAATATTATAGCTAAAGGCACAAGAAACAAGCAGGAGGAGGGCCTCATCCAGACCAAATAAGAGCTCACAGTAAGGATGCATGTTTTTGTACATTTTTCAATGCATTAGAAACATCCACAAAGGAAAAAAAATGTATATACTAATTTAGTCTGTTTTAGCTGAATATTTACATGGTGTGGATTTAATGAAATAATGTATGCCACTTAAAAACTGCTGATCCAGAACAGAACTGGTTTCTGGGGCTGTAGTCGTTTAGTGGATTAACCGATGGATTCAATTGTATTAGACAACTAATTATTTTATTTAGATTGTAAGACTGTAAGGACAACAGCAGAAAGAAGAGGGAAGATATGAAGTGAGTTACCTGAATCATGAAGTTTAATCTGCCTTTTTACATTAATTGTTTCCGAGTATGTTTAGAATAAATAGTTGTTTTTGCATGACCTCCCGCGGATTTGGGGTTCAGACACAAAGAGACACGCAATAGTTTTGAGAGATTTGGCCACGCCCCTTTTGTTTCGCTGGGATCTAGAATACACAGTTCTTCAATACTTTACAAAGACGCGAGCCTGGTCACTACCCAATCTCCCTGAGTTCAGATGGGTGTGACTGACAGGTGGATAAGCCAATCGGGGACAGGCATGGTCCGTCCGTATCAAAACAAACATGGCTGCTTACAAGGAAAAAAGAAAGGAAAAAAAAAAATATCACAAGGGACTGAAAAACATTGCGGATTTTTGAGCGACGCACTAAACTCCATTCACTGCTACTTTTCTCATCCAGAATAGTACTGGTTTACGCCATTGCACTCAGCATCCTGGCATCTTTTTCTGTTGACCCTACGTCCCTACAATCGCGCGTTGGTGCATGTACATAGTTTCCGTAGAACAGAGTAAACTGGAACGAAAGCAGCGGCTTGTTGATGCAGACCCTCGGTGGCCCCGGCTCCAATCAGCACAGTTTGTTTTGCTGCTTTCCTCTCGGTGAAATTGACTGGTGATGATAGTGTCGTCCAATTACCTGCCGCGTGCTCCACGGCGCACTGCAGAATTCTGATTAAAGGCGCTCCACAAGCATCCAGCGGCGGCGGAGCACGTCTCTAGCTGTCAGGGACCACCGCGAGAGGAGAGCAAAACAAAACGCAATTTGCTCATCACAATTTTAATTAGCGTTTCCGTGATTTGGGAGACATGTCTAATTACAAATTTCCTGACAAAGTGTGATCACAATTAGATTTGCAGTATTAGTTTGAAAAAAAAAAATCAAGAATGAGGTTTATTACGGTTAAGAGGAGACTTGCGTGGCGTTAATAATGTGTTGGTTGGCTCGTGGAAATGTTGCGTAGTACATTTAAAGGGAATGTGTCCAATTCTTGTCCGTGTATTTGTTTTGACCCAGTACAGAGGCATTGTATAAGCAGCTCTGGAGGTCAAAATAAGTCCTCTGTGCACTGTCTGCGGCTGATTATAAAGAGTTTGATTATTAAAATAAGGAAGCGCTAGTGGTAAATTACTGGTTCAGGTTTGTGGCTGTGTTGTAGTGTATTGTTTTGTATCATTCTTTGGTATATTTATGAAGAATGGCTAAGCGGGAGCATGGGTTACATCGTGTTCTGAATCGCAGACAGAATCGTACTGCGAAAGGAGGGTTCAAATAGAAAGACTGCAAGATTACTCAAACATGCACGGATGACATATAAAACCACTTCAGGCATGAAAGTTCTCCAAAAAGTCGATTTTACATAATACTCTTTCTTTTAAAAAAGAAAAGTTGGGTGCTAAATTTTGAAATGTGTATACTTTGAAAAAATGTCAGGTTGGTGACTCATAACCTTTAAAGAAAGTGGTATTCATTGCTCACAGGAAAAGTGATTCATAGAGTGTTGCTGTAAGGCAGGGGGTCCAAAAGGCCTGGGGGACCAAATGGAGTTTAAGTAATAATACCAAAAAATACACTAAGATACAGACCTAAAATAAATATGTTTCAAAATTGGTGAAAAAAGGTTGGACGCACCTACTGTGTGAGTAATCGGCGAAGATACGCAGAACTACCAAGCAAATCATGACGACCAGCCCGTTTTTGGTGTTTATAATGTTACGCAGAAAGCTAGTTGCATTCAATACATACACAAAACATTTCAGTAAATTGATTATTTGTAAACAGCATCAAGATGATCTTTGTTCAAGTTAGAGAGTGTAGTAGTGGAGTGGAATCTAGTTTGAATCCAGTCAGCGTATACTGTTGTGGTCTCCCTGGTAAAAAAAAAATCCAGAACCTAAAATAATGTTGCTAATGTTGCTAGTTAAGCAGCCAGTGATACATTTGCTGCAGGTGTGGACCAAAGACTTTAATTACATTGCAGGTAAAGCAATAACTCATTTAAAATGGTTCAAAATGCTGATAGGACATGTTGGTGAACAGCACCTGTGCCCCTGTTATTAGCTTGTAAATGTTACATGCCAACGTAAAAATATCTTCTTTTTTTTTTTTACACAGAGGGATATCAGTCTGGTCACCACTCCCTCTGTCGCACCTCAGGCCAGGCTCAAACACGGCCATGCAATCAGATTTGTTTATTTCTGTGACGTATGTGAAACAAAAGAGCTCTTTGGTTAGCCATCATTTTTAACAAAATCATGCATTTTTCACATTACATTAACAAAATGTAGTGTTTCTGCAGTGTTTTTCAATCCTGTGATATATTTTTCCTTTCGCTTTTTCCATATTAACAAATTGATAAGGACGGACCATGTGTGTCCCTGATAGGTAGATTGTAAAATATTTGATAAGTGTGTGTTCTGGATCACAGGCAAACAACCAGAAGAAAAGATGAACATGACTAATCTTGAAAGTTATCTGTACAGTTCATCATCAGAGGTGGGAAGAGTAACCAAAAATTTTACTCAAGTAAGAGTAATGTTACTTAAAATAATACTACTCAAGTAGAAGTACAAAATAGTGGTCCAAGAAATTACTGAAGAGTAAAAAAGATTTGGGGGAAAGTAACAGTAACTCAAAGAGTAACTGTTGGAATGTAACTTCTAATAGTATTTCCATCCATCCATTTTCTTCCGCTTATCCAGGGCCGAGTTACAGGGGGCTGCAGTCCAAGCAGGGACTCCCACACTTCCCGGAGAACATGGTCCACTCGGACTCCATGTCTCCAGCCTCCCCCGGGATCTGGGAGAAGCTCTCCTGGAGGTGTGAGTTGAAGACCCCACTGGCAGAGGGCCACCAGACACTCGCTGACGAACCAGGCCCGGCTCCAGGGTGGAGCCTCAGTGTCGGCAACCCAGGTGACGTAACTGGTCTTGCTGTTATACTTGTCATAAGGGGCTTCTGAATCACTTTTAGTCTGACCTGTCCCGACAACCCCCGACAACATAGCTCTCAGAATCATTTGGGCGCTCAAACCCCTCCACCGCGTTAAGGTGGCAGTTCAAGGAGGTAGAGGTATGTGGTTGCTTTTTGTAGAAATGGAAGGACAGACGCAGTTCACGTCCTCACTCCATCGCTTTATTAAAAAACAAAACAAAAAAACCCAAACAAAACTATGAACAGTAGAGTGCAGGCTCATAACACAAGCCTCCACTAGCCAATAGAAGTGAACCACGTTACTGTACTGTTATAGTACTGTTTTGTACTGAATTGTGTTTTTAATAGTAAGAAAATAATTTGTATGAATAATGTCTTTTAACAAATGTTTTAAACCTGTCACAAGTGCTACCCACCTCTGGCTTTCATCAACTAACTGGTGTTTTGTCACAAGCATCAGCCAGCTAACTCAAGAGCTAACCTGGTGTGCGTTACGGTGTGAATTCCTTTGCGTCATCACTTTAACGTTAGCATGTGGAGTGCTAGCCAGATTTAGCATGTGTATTTCCCCAGCAGCTAAACTCCTACTGTAACCAGACCTACTCCTCGCGCTCGCAGCCAAATCAATTAACACGCTCATCTATAATGTAGCAGCATCGACCGGCAGCAGCAGCGCTAATTGTGAGGCACTCCGGTTGCACTTTTTGCCAGGAGCCGCGTCAGTTTGTCACCGGCGAAGGGAAGCTCTGGTGAGATCAGAGTCTCCCAGTGTCTACGAGCTAGACTCTGTATTGAGTGGTGTCTGTACAGTGAACCGCAGGCTTCTTTATACGGCTGGAGATTTTAATGACGTTTATATGGAAGCGTAACGATCAGTTTTCTCACCTTCTGGATATGAGATGCACGTATTAATATTACGTGTTTGTCGGACTTGGAGACGAATAAATCATAAAGCCCTACCGTGGAACTGTAAAGGCAAAGTAACAAAATATTCGCGGTGACAAGCAGGTGGCGTGTCGTTCACGAGGTCAAGCTACGAGTCAGGTTTGAGGAGAGGCGAGCGCATTTTACAACGGAAATTATTTTTTAACTCAAATACCAGGAGCTGCAACGGCACTGATTCTTAATGCAGCGGGAGACAGTAAATGAGTTTATAGATTTTTCCTGTAAAAACAAAATCTGCTCCAGACTGTAATGCACTTAATTTGACAAAAGTGGCGCCATCAAAAAATAGCAAATGTAGCTTTTTTATGATTTCAGTAAAATCGATCCTCCTAATGGCGGTGCTGACAAGATACAGACTGAAGTGAGTACATGTTTTATCTAATAGTAGAGAAATTGATGCACACGGCAAAGCACTCTACAAACTGCACAATTTTCTTTTTTGGGGGATTTAAAATTGTAGTCAGACTGTGCGATGGGTCAAACAATCAATCGTGGCTTCCATCCAAGTTCTACAAAGTGCAACCTGCTAGAAAAAAGGGATCGTGTCCTACGTGTGCGAGCTCCTCTGCTATTATCTTGACAATGCAGTTGTGTTTACTGTTGGTCTTGTGTCAGACAGAGATTGTAAATGCAGCGACAGGAGGGCTCACTCCGCGACAAAGATTCCAAAATATCAGACGTTTAATCATCTCACCATCTCGCTGTAATATCTACCCGCGTTTTTGAGCTATGGCACAAGATTTTCTTCACGATGACTAGTCTTTGATCGCAGATGGCAAAAATCTGAATTCTATCCTTTTCACATGTAAAAAACAAAAACAAAAAACAAAAAAACAACCCGCATTGTTTGATTTTATTTGGAATTTGGCCTCTTGTTTCTGTCTTGGTCACTTCTGTCAGTAATTTCCTCATTAGAATAAGATTTAAAGCCCCAGTACGTAACTTTTTATCCAAAAAATAGGCGTAAAATAAAATGTTTTGGTTTTTTTGCACTGAAAACATAGAAAAAAATGTCCTTACTCTGAGAGGACTTGCATCTCCACCAACGTGACACTTATTTGTCCTGCTCATGAAAATGTTGTTCCTTTTGTTATAATATTCCATAGAATAGTATATAGCTATAGTTTAATAATCTATTTCTATGGAGAATGTTTGGGGGTGGGGGATATGTATGGTTTTTACTTTCTATTTCCATGGAATCATGCAGGTGAAGTGCCAGCTCCAGAAAGTTACATAGTGCTGCATTATAGGACTGTAGGCCTTCAGTCATTTAGTCAATTTACCGGTCGATGGCGTCTAATCAATTTATCTAGATAATAAGGATTTATATGGGAAGTTAGTGAGTGAGCTAGCTGAAGATTTGGTATTTTTTGGTATAAAAGGCGGATTTAACATGTAATTCATAATTTTTATAAATACATTGTTTCCTTTTACTTTTTTTTCCTGCATAAATAGCTGTTTTTGCTGTTGTAGTTTTGTGAGAGCACTTTCGGTCACATAGAGACATGTAATAGTTTTGAGAGATTTTGCCACGCCCTCTTTTTAGTCAACTAATCGAACTGCAGGACATGTCTTTAGTCCACCAAGAATTTCTTCAGTTGACTACGGCCCTACTGCACTAATGGACCCCGTACTCATATCTTTTTATAGAACAGGAAAAAAGTTTGATTGGCACAACAGGCAAACCCCACCAGCAAATACATCTAAGAGCCAGCTCCAGCCTGATCAAAAACCATAATTCAATTCTTGTTCCCAAAATCGTCATTCACACATTTAATTGTCTGTATCACAATTTACAATGTACTTTGAACGACGCGCTGCTAGAATTATCATTTGCATTTTATACTTCCATTTCATTCAAGTCGCGCTGAAAGGAGCACCAGCCGTCAGCTCCTTATGGGGAACATCAACATAATTAGTGTGATTGGATGGAAAAACGTTGGCGCGCTGTTCATCATTCACAATCTGTCTGTGCAGCACTTGTACAGTATGTGAGTAAGGGGGGAAAAAAAAGTGGGATTTGATTTGGAGAGAATGAGCAGAAATCTGTTTTTTGTTGAACCGTGGAGTCCTTTCGCTGTAGTGGCGTCTGTTTGTTCTGCCGCTGAAGAGCTGTCAGTCATCTGCTGTGTGTGGGTTTTGTCGTAGAAACGCGTGTACCCTTCTGTGGAGTTACTGAAAATGATAACATGCCTGCAATATTTGAGAGACATTTTAAAACGCACTGCGCCGGATTTTCCCTTTAAAAATTAAAAACAGAACTAGTTCATTTTTAACGGTTTGTGGTGGTCCAAAGTTATTCCTCTCTTACTTTATGCATTCTGAGCATCCTAATTACTCACTGCAATGAGTTTATAAGCGTTTTTCACAACTCTCAGAGACCAGAGCAGAGTTTTGAAGGAAAGCTAACAACAACTAGCACACTAACATGCACTTCTTGATTCTCTGACAGTAAAACACTTTCTAATCAGATGCTGACAGTGCGCAGCAGACTTATTTCGACCTCAAGAGTTGTTGTACTGAGGCAAGACAAATTTTCCTCAAATATATGGGAAAAATCGGGTACAGACGTTTAAGAAGAGATTTTGCATGTAATTCAACCAGAATATAAACCAAAAGCGACAAGGTGTAAGAGTGAATGAATAGTTTATAGAATAGACTAACTTTGAAGTTTAGACCCCAGTAGGTTGAGAGGTCTCAAATGTCATAATAGATACAGTAACCACACTTGTAATAGCCTTATTAAAGCATGATCAAATGCGTCGTTTAATAATTCAAAAAATTCATATTTAATGAAAGCACGTTTGCAAAATTGCCTTTTTTGAGCCTTTAACCACATTATAACATTGTTACCTCATCAAAATCATACCTGGCGTTGTATTTTACTTCATTAACACTGCTTTCAGTAATCCTCTGTAAAGATGCCTCTGAGTCTTAGAAGATACACGGTTTGAATTGTCCCAGGATTGTTGCGTCACAGGTAGAAGGCCTGCACAGTCCATAAGTCATCACCAGACTTGTCTAAAGCATTTTTTTTTCAAATCATGTTCATTCATTCGCGTTGCATCGGGGCATCTTCATTATTACCTAAGATTCTTATTTTCTCCCATGTTAATTCTTAGTGTGAACTTAGAAATGACTTTATCTCGATTAATTGCGTAGCCTAAGCCTATTACAATGGACATGTAATATTAATAATACATCTTAGGCTATTCTTTCATTACACACAGGGGTCTGCAACCACTCTCTAAAGAGCCACATGCGGCTCTTTAAAGCCTCCAAAAATGTTTAGGAAAACATTTTTTGGGTACACTTTATTTATTAAGTTTGTATTTGACAGTGTTTGTCGCATACCAAAGAGTATTCTTTATTCTTTTTTTTATTTATTTATATTTTTTTTACTATTCACCTCAGCAAATCCCAAGCATAAAAAAGAATAGTGATAATTTTGAGGAGTAAATATACACATAAAATAATACACGTAAAATGCAACAGAACGCAGGAAATTACATATAATTTGCAAAACCCCCTCCCTAAAAACACTTCCACAAAGTTCATGAATACAAAAAGTTACATATTTTTTATAATGTGTTAATAGCTGCAAACAATTGACTTAATTTATTAATCACTTCGTCTCTTGTAAAAAACGTATGGCTCTTTCTGACTTTCATTTGGTTTGAAACGGGCCACTGTGTCTCTTTTGCTGATAAAGGCTGCAGATCTCTGATTACACATCTAAATCTGTGTCTGACATCAAAGTCAATATTCTTGAGACACTTCCTTAAATCGAATAGAGCTATTGTTTATGCTAATTGAAAATGGCAGATTCCTCCATGTACTACAGTGGTCTTCAGAGGGACCGAACAGGGCTCCATTTCTCCTCAGACTCTGACTTTAGTTGTTGACATTTTTATACCACTCTAATGTCAAGCAGTATTTTGATAAAAACATGGCGCTGGCATTTATGAAAGACATCAGCCCAGAGGCGTCCGGTGATTGATTCCTTTATTTGAAAAACAACATATTTTCTAACAAACACATTCCTCCCACAGGACTGAATTTGAATGTCTGTGCCAGTCTTTTATTATAAACAAAAACAGCAGCCGCCACAAAAGAAGGACTTTATTTCTATTGTTTCCTGCAGACGCGCACAATTATTCTTCGTTTACAAGTAATTCTCAGTCAAACTTTATTATGTGCTAAAACTTTTCAATTAATTACTTTGTGGTAATGAGGGTAAGGATGTGAAATGTTTATAGTTTTATATTACAGTGAAGTCAAGAGCTTTGCAAATACTACTGAAATATGTTATACACTTGTAAACAAACTAAAACACAATTAACAAAAGAAATCTTAACATGTTATAATAGCAGTATTTACATCAGATAGCCCTTTGTTACAGGTACAGTATGTAATTTTATGAACGTGGCCATAAAACGTATTCCACAGAGATATATTTTATGCCATATGGAATATTATAGCCGTTATAGGAATATTATAGGATTTTATTCAAACACATCAAATCAATAACATCTGCAGCTTTTTTACCATCTAAAAAACACTGCAAAAATCAAAGGTATACTGTCAAAACCAGACTTGGAGAGACTTATCCATGCATTTGTCTCCAGTAGGTTAGACTACTGTAACGTCCTGCTCACTGGCCTCTCCAAACGAGCGTTAAGACAGCTGCAGTACGTCTAGAACGCTGCTGCTCGGATCCTGACTAGAACCAGGAAGTACGAGCACATAAGTCCTGTGCTCAGGTCTCTGCACTGGCTCCTGTGGCTCAGAGAACAGACTTTAAAGCAGCTCTGCTTGTTACAAGTCTCTCCATGGCCTAGCACCAAAGTACATCTCCGACATGTTAGTGCCATATGAATCATCTCGCACTCTGAGGACTTCAGGGACCGGCCTCCTGCTGGTGCCCAGAGTCAGGACTAAACATGGGGAATCAGTGTTTCAGTTTTATGCAGCTAAAACCTGGAACCGTTTTCCTGAAGATGTGAGACAGGCCTCAACTTCGACAATGTTTAAATCCAGACTCAAAATGGTTCTGTTTAGCTGTGCATATGACTGAAAGGTTTTTATTCTGCACTCTTCTCTTTTAATGTTAATTTTATGATGACTATTTTTGATTATTTATGTTTTGATTTGTTGTATTCTGATTTTAATGTCTTTGTTATTCTGTAACGCACTTGCACTGAATTACTTTGTGTATGAATTGTGCTACACAAATAAACTTGCCTTACCTATTGGTATTGTCTCTCCTAAAGTGAGTTTAAATGTTACACTTCATTATAGGTCTTAGCTCTCGGTCCGGACTTTGAGCAGCCCTGTTCTAAACATTACCTTGAAAAACAAGCACACTTACTGTGAAGTGCTATGAAAAAAAAGAAAAGACATTTTTTTGCCATTCTGTGGAACACTCCAGGGAATGCAATAACATCTCCATGGAGACAAGCAGGTCGCAGAACCTCCACCAGAAAATTTACATACTGCACCTTTAATGTTACATTTGCAGTTTTCTTACTACAACAATAATTTAAGCATATGTTTACCATCTTTCTCCCATGTAGTAGACTAGCATGTCATTATAATCCCCCCTTACTCCTTCATTTTTATTCGATATTCCGATGATTTCACAACAGGATCCAGGCATACAGTGAAGCAGGTGAGTGCGTCTGACCTCCGCGTTTACAAGAGAGCCCGCTAATGACCACATTTTTACTTTACTTTTTCACGCTGCGGAGCTCTGCCAGCCCGCCGCTCTGATCTGAGGAATCTTAATAAAGCAGCCTCACCATGCGGAAACGCCATTAAAACAGTGTGATTGAGACACGTACTTGGAGAGTGAAGGGGTGGGATGGGTGGGATGGGTGGCGGGGTAGAGAGGGAACACACTGGAGACTGTTGTTATGGATCATTTCAATTTAAAGTAGTCGCTAAAATGATGTCGTACTTTCAAATTTGAAGGGACTGTACCTGACTTGTATTTCTTCTAGTTAAAGGAGCTGTTAAGTGAGATTTTGATTAAACATGAATTAACTGTGTTCCTAGATACAAGATGTCAAATACAGCTTTTACTGATGCAGATTTGTTCTTTAATTACAAAAAAACATTGGAAGTGATGACAAAATTGTTTATGTTATACTTTGTTGTTTTGATAATTATCCAATCAAAAAGCAGAATGAGCCTCACATGAATCTCTCATTTGGGTTGCATTTTGGGTTTGGTTTCAGTGCTGAAATCCAGTTGTTTTAAACCTAATAGAACAGCCTCTGCAGCTCTGTGAGTGAATTCTGGAGGTTCTGAGCTTTCACATGAGCCATGGCCATATACTGAGAATAAGAAAAACTTGTATGTGTCCTCTGTCTGCAGGCTAAGTCACTAGCAACCCAGCTTCAGTTGTGATTGTGCCTTTTTAGAACTATAAGAGCATAGGCTACATACAGTTCCTTTAAATGTATCAATTACAGCTATTTCATATCTCAAAAACCGCATTCCTCTCTCTTCTCTAGATCTGACTGGTAACCTATGGTGTCAACATTTTGGAAATGTGGTGTAATGGTGTACTGTGGGACATTCTAAGCAAAGTAATCACACCTCCGTGGAGACAAGCAGATGGCCGTATTGTCATGGTGCAATGTTAGATCAGAGAAGGACTTCAGAAGGAATTCTTCAAACTAAAATTGGCTTTTGTTTGAAACGCGTGGTTCAAAATTAGGTACAGCGCATTCGGTGTAGACTAAACCAGTGAAGTAAAACATAGTGACATTCTGTTGTTGCACTCTTGGACACTGCAAACACAATATTTAAGGGTTTCGGCTCCCCGTTTTTAGCCGCCATTTCTGAGTACTATCCACCATTTTAAGTACACAACGTATTGTTCTGAAGTATTAATTACTACGGCAACTGTGTTTATTTTTCATCACTCTGAAACCCATGGATGCAGCTGTTTTGCATAGGAGCATAATGCACTGTAAAAACAGACCAAATCCCAGTGTGGTTGTTTTGCTCTGGCAGGCAAGCACTTCCTCTGCCATCTATCAGCATGGGAAATGAAGCTGTGGTTAGTCCAGCCATGCATGTCTTTAAACAGCCCACAGGGAGCAATGGTGGCAGTTGGCCCAGGGAATGCACCAAGAGTCCCTACACTACCTAGTTGTGTACAGGCTGTACAGTAGAGGATTATTTAGTTTGTTGGATGGCGTTTCATACAGTAGGAGCAGGGGTATTTTATTCCAATCTTGAAAATAGATGAGTTTCAATACGTCTTAATCATCAAAGTTTGGATTACTTCCATGAGACTTTTCTTGATGATAAACTTTTCTTTGCATTCTTAAACTTGTGAATATTGCGTATAAATTCATACATGTAAGCCATCAATATGTGCAGAAGGGTTAGTTAGAAGCGAGTTGGGGCAGCAGTATAAATTCACCCCAGAGTTTTGAGTAAAATTCTACTTCTCAGGGTAATTGAGTACTCTTGCTTGAGCAAAGGTTTTTTCTGTGTGTGTTTCCTGTAGGTTCCTGGGTACTGTTTGCTCAGGGTCCAGTCTATAATGTGCATTTTTCGTTTGACAGCGTGTAGTGCGGCCCAACAAGATGATTTGCACCTAAGGCCCAGAATTTGGTGCTACACCGGTGGTTTCTTGCACTGCTCCTGATATGATTTACTTTTTCTCATTTTTTTATTCTATCCATTGAAAATATGTACTTGTACATATTTTACTTTTACATTGTAACATGCACTTGGGCTAAAAATTTATTCAACTACTCAAATACTGCTGCCAAAAATGTACCTCAATAAACGTACACACACATTCATACACCAATGTACACAGGCACTGGAGGCAAGGGGCGTCAAGCGTCTCACCCAAGGACACAACGACAGTATTTATCTGTGGGAGCTAGAATCGCACCGCCAACCTGTGGGTCAGTGGATCTGACCGCTCAACAACCGATGTGTGTGATCATGTCGAGAGCGGGATTCGAACCGCCGACCTTCAGAGGACGAGCACTCTACCAACTGAGCTACTGCCGTCCCAAACAGTCGCATTCCACCTCTAACGCTTGCCTCTTTGTGTGCTTGCAAGTTCTATCTGCAAAAGTATAACTCGTGTTTTGAATGTAAAGTTCCACTTAATAAACTTTTTTGTTTGAAACCCTCCAACCTCCATCCTTTCAACATCCTCTCAGAGCTCCCCTCCGCTGAACTGTACACTACTCTGTTTTTGAAGTGGCCATATCACTCCCAGTCCGCCGTCATCTGCGGCCAGAACCTGTTTACCACATGCACCCGGGCCTCCTAATGGACCTGGTACCAGCCATTACCGCCTCTCCCTCCGCTCTCATCTTCCCCTCTGGTTTGGAGTCAGCCATGGAGCCCTGGGAGAGTGGAGTGGCTCTGCTGGAGGACCTATCAGGTGTCAGGGCTGGAGCGTTCCTGACCTTGTTATCAGGCCCGGGACGACGATGAGAGGATGCAGCCAGCCTTATCTTTTGTCAGCTGACAGAGGGTATGCTAAGGCTATATTTCAAGCCAATACATGCGCTAGGTATCACATATTATTAGTATAGGCACGTGGATCAGATAGAGAATCATGCTAGCTTATCGCGGGACACAAAGAAAACATGCGGCTTATCGCGAGGTTTGAATAAAATAGTGGTTTTTGATGCAAGACGTTCTAATCTTTGTATACTCTTGTTTACATGCAGCCGGATATGGGTTTGTCTGGTGGTGGGCTTATCAGAGGTTGGAGTGGTGGTACAGGTTTCAAGGCAATACGTAAGCTTTCGTTGAATAACATGAAGATATTTGACCGATGCTAACAAAGAAGCTAGCAAAAACACTGATGGGATTCCTGTATATTTTATCCGTAAGAGTAACACCTAGTCTTATCACAGTAGACAAAGAAAAACATGTTTTCTGATCTAAAGATGTTGTTGTCTATGTCTGTGTGAGGATTGTTGGATTTTATGTGCAGATTTAAAGGCCCTGTACATAATTTTTATCCCGTGTATTTGAGCCATTTTTTTCTTTCCCCAGTACAGATACATTGTTTACGCAGCTCTTGGGGTCAAAATATGTCCGCTGCGTGCATCAAATTATGAAGCGTTTTGTTGCCCGGTAATCAGGAAGCGCTCGTTAGCATGCTAGCTGTTGTTAGCTTCACCATGACGGCGAAACTCCGCTCTGGACTCTGAAAGTTGTGAAAAGCGCTTATAAACTCATCGCAGTGAATAGTTAGGAAGTGAGGAATAACTTTGGACCAATACAAACTAGTTCTGTTTTTCCACGTTTTTAAGGTACAGCACCTTTCTGATAATAGAGTTGCTTGTGATAGTTCATAATTAGGGGTGGGCAATAAACAAAAAATCTTTACATAATATCTTTTTATGATAGCTGTTTTTTTTGCATTGTCTTAATAATAATATTCAGACAATATTTAAACAATGCATCAGGACCATGTGCTAAAAAGAGCCTGTAAATGTCTTGGTTGAGGTTCTAGTATTGCAAATAAAACATGCGAAAGCCATAAAGTTAACCACAAAAGGGCAGGAATGTCACTTTATATCCTTATTTGAGAGATTACGCCATTACAATTGCAATATTATGCATTTTATGATAAAAATCCCACCTATTCATGATCAAAGGAACTGTATGTAGCCTGTGCTCTTCTTGTTTTTTTTTTTTGTTTTTTTTTTAAAAGTACTTCAATCAAGTACAACAATACAATACAAGTTTTTCTCATTCTCAGTCTGTGGACAGGCCTCATGAATTCATGGTGGGTTGGAGGTGCTGGGGTTTAGGTAGTGAGGATTCATGTGGGTCATCATTTTGTTCATTATAAAATACAATACTGATCTAAAACAAAGCTAAACTAAAATGTTATTCCAGTCAAAACCTGGAGATTTGATTTTCATACACAAACCCCCCCTAAGCCTGCATGAACTGTCTACCTTGAATAATAAACAATACAGAATTTTGTCAAAAAAGATGCCAAAGTAAACTATTATTAACAGAAAATTACAAAATGGTTCAAAGCTCATAAAAGTCGATTTTGCATAATGTCACCTTAAAAGGCGCTGTACCTGATTTTTGTATTGTCTTAAAAATGTGAAAAACAGAACTACTTTTTATCAGTTTATCATTTCGTTTGTAATGGTCCAAAGTTATTCCTCACTTCCTTTATGCATTTTGAGCGTCCTAATTATTCGCCACGATGAGTTTATAAACGCCTCACAACTTTTTCAACTTTTTGCCGTCACAATAATGCTAACAACCGCCAGCATGCTAACGCGCACTTCCTGATTATCGGACAATAAAAACGCACAGTGCATCGCAGATATGATTACTGTGACCTCAAGAGCTGCTTATACTTATATTATCTGTACTGGTGCAAGTTTTCCTCAAAAACAACAAAAAAAACATGCATTATTATTGTTATCAAAGCAACACCTACTTCAATACATGCTATGCTAACCACAACTAGCATGCTAACGTGTGCTTCCTGTTTATCGGACAGTAAAACGCTTTAAAATTAGACGCAGACAGTACACAACGGACTTAATCTGACCTCCCGAGCTGCTTATACACTATATCTGCAATGAGGCAAGACAAATTTTGCTCAAAGACATCAAAAAAATCTGGTACAGGGCCTTAAAGAAACATGCATTATTATTGTTATGAAAGCAGCACCTACTTCAGTTCGCCTGGATGTAGAAGCGTAGGCAGTATTATGCAGAGAAACCTGGCACAGCCCAGCCAAATGAGCCTGTCCTCTTTGAAGTGTGATTGGACTCATTACGTCCCTGACCATCTGACCCTCTGGACTTCAATCGGCCCGCGCCAAAACCGGGCCCCGATACGCGCCGTGCTTTGAAGTGTGGATCTTTGTAGACGAACTAAAAAGTCTGATCCCCGAGTTCCTACCAACCAGACACTTTCAGCCAAGTAATTTTTTGAAATTCAAATCCGACCGGTACAAAATGGAAAAGATGTAAGGGAAGATGATAAAGATATACACACGCAGAAAGAACTGGACTTATTCTACAGAGGTGGGTAGAGTAGTCAAAAATTTCACTCAAGAAGAGTAACTTTGCTTAAACATAATATTTCCCAATTAGACGTACAAAGTAGTGGTCCAAGAAATTACTCAAGTAAGAGTAAAAAAGTGTTGCTCATATAAGATTAACTGTTGGGAGGTAACACATGGAAAGAATTGGACTTATCCTACAGAGGTAGAGTAGCCAAAAATTTGACTTAAGAGTAACGTTGCTTCAGCATAATATTAGTAGATGTATAATGTAGTGGTTCAAGAAATGACTCAAGTAAGAGTAAAAAAGTATTTGGTAAAAGTGCTTCTCAAGTAAGAGTAACTTAAAGAGTAACTGTTGGGACGTAGCATCTATCATTTAAAGGTATTGTAATAAATGGAAGGACAAAATATTAAATAGTCAACAAAATCTGCAATTTTTAAAGAATAGACCACAAAAAGTAAAGAAAAAACATTATATCTGAAGGAGCGGCACAAGAAGCACAAATGTTCAGATCATTCCATATTGTCAACGTAAAGCTTTTGTCGCTTTTAGACTTACTCACAGTCAGAGTCATCAAAACTTTTACTCAAGTAAGAACACTGTTACTTCAATAAAAATATTACTCAAGTAGAAGTAAAAATATTGTCAAGTAAAGCTTTTGTTGCTTGTAGACTTACTCACAGTCAGAGTCATCAAAACCTTTACTCAAGTAAGAACACTGTTACTTCAATAAAAATATTACTCAAGTAGAAGTAAAAGTATGCTGCTATAAAAGTTATTCGATCTCTCGCTGGCCCTTTTCTCCCCTCCTTATAGTTAGCTGTAACACCGGGTGTACACTAACTGCAAGTGTGGTGTGGCTCAGGACTTGCGCGTGTCCCGCAAGACTTAGAAAGTCATTAAAATCAAAGCACCCTGACACTCTGATCTTTGTGGAGTGCCAGCGTGGGTCCAGGTGAGGTGCAGGTCTACAGAAATAATTCACAAGAAGTCTACGTTTCCCGGACACCACAGCTGTCCAGAGCAGTTTTCAGGTCATTACACGTATGTTATCGCGCTTGTTTTAGTCAAATACGCACCGCAGTCGTGGTAGTTGGTGTAACAGATAATCTGCAAGTAACCCGCTCAAAGTACAGACAGGACCCGCCCAGGAGTTAGTACAAATCCAGTGTCCAATGCTCAACCCACAAGCCCACGTCACCCACGCTCCCACACGACAATTCTCCAGAAATATACAAAAGCATGATACAAAACTGTGCACAACAACCTGACAAACCTGACGCGATGTGCAGTCGTTTCATTAGCGGGACGCAGCTGATTGTGTTGGCACAGCGCTCTGAAGGGGGTGTGACTTAGCGCGGTGAGCAAAGAGGGGACTCGGAGCATCAAAAACTAATGTATAACTTGCTGTTTTGGGCATTTTCAAAACATTCAAAAGTAACATGGTGATCTAAATATGTAAAGTGTTAGCAGATAATACCCCCTCAAGTAAATGTAACTGTGTAAATGTAACTGCGTACTACTTACTTCTGTTATTCTATCCACTGCTGGAGCGGGAGTGGCAGGGTTTCATTTAGCCGGGTAGAAAAAGCTGGATAGAAAAACACTCCGGGTGAGCAGAAGGCATTTGGGTAAATATTATAGCAGACGACTCAAAGTTTACGCTGTGCACAAACAGACCGAGAAGAGGAAAACATTACAAGTCAAAGCTGCTGGAAAGAGATAAAAACTAAGATTAATGACGCGTGTGTCTTAAACATTTTCTTTGGAGATGTGTATATAAGTGGAAAGATGTTTTGCGCCGAAAGGATGCAAACTTAAGTAAGGACTGACTGATTTTTGAAAATTTCGAATAACGACGTTTCTTACAAGCACTGCGATTACGATTAGACTTGCAGTTTATGTTTTAATAATGGGATTCTGTTGTTCTGATGATTCTGTTGATGGTTCACATTTGAAACCCCCAGAGGAATTATAAAAATACTAAATACTAAATAAATAAATACCAAAATATGAACTGACAAACCAATACAAGAATCACATTTCAGATTCCCATCTAAATAACAGGGTTAGAAGCTTTTTTGCAGAATAAGACAGGTGTATCTTGTGATTGTTTGAAAAATTGCAGCCTTTGCGGTTTGTTCATAAGCTCTGTGCACAACGGCAGCTGGCTACTTTCCGTCAGAGGGAAGGCTGGTGCAGGTATTTCCGCGCTAATGTAATGTCTGTGAGGTTTTTGCCAAGTCACGTTATAATCACTTAATCCTGACAGATCAGACAGTGGACAGGGAGCTGCTTTAAAAATGCAAGGAACACGTCACCGGAGGACAATTTTGCTTTTGCTTTTAGAAAGGTAGCTCTTTGTTTATCAATGCTAACGCTAACTTCTATTAAAACATAAAATCTTAACAGTTTTGTCGAACAGACTACCCGTGTATTTGTAGGTGTAGCTTATTTCAGTCTGCGCGGTTATTTAAATACTTATTATGCTCTGAAATTAGCGTAAGCATTAGCACCGATCCAAAAACACATACCTTTGTAAAAGCAGAAGTGCCCTACGGTGAAGCGAGCCTCTTGCTTCCATTCATACAGCTATTTTCATTTGATTACGATTAATCTTGCAGCTTTACCTCGAGTTGTATTTTGGTTCACTCACGCTTGTTTCATTTATCCATTTATGTATCTTTCTTTACACAGAGAGACCCAGTGAGAGCGGAGAGCGCTCAGACTCAAAATACAGAAAGAAGTCCATTTAAACATTAAAAACGGGTGCAGGTATGAGTATAAAAGATCGTTACCAGATGATTAAATTGCGTTTGTGGCATCAAAGTATCCAATTTTTCTTGTCCTTGAAATGTATTCCGTTTTTGGGAAGCAAAACAGCCAAAATCCCGTTTTCCCATCTCAGTTCTGGTGCGGCTAGTTCTTAGCCTTATGCAGCCATGTGACCTGGTATTAAATGTTCCCGTATCAACCTAGAATTTTGTCAAGCTGTTTAGCAAGTATTTTAGAAATTATGTGGCAATCTGCTGAGATTAAGCTAATGGGTCAGTTGGATCTTTATCTTTTTTTAGTATTAGTGTAATGATACCTCGATTTAAAGATGGGGTTAGTGAACCAGTTTCACATGCCTCCATGAGCAGCTTATGATACAGGGGCAATAGA
This sequence comes from Periophthalmodon schlosseri, assembly GCA_000787095.1. Classification (NCBI taxonomy): domain Eukaryota; kingdom Metazoa; phylum Chordata; class Actinopteri; order Gobiiformes; family Gobiidae; genus Periophthalmodon; species Periophthalmodon schlosseri. The sequence goes on from KN469698.1 coordinate 23,577, forward strand.
TCTTTAGCGCTGTGGCTTTTGCTTTCGCGGCCGGGTGGTTTTCCTGATGGTAGTGCCTTAATTGTTTCCAGTATTTCTTGTGTAGTTATAGGAGGTTCTAAAGAATGCGTTTGTCCTGAACTGATCTTTGGGAGATTCAGGTTGTTAACAAAGCTATACATTTCCATATCTGTTGCAGAGCTTTATGTTGTGTTGAGACTGATATAATATTTTTGGAATACGTCATTTATATCGTGAACGTTATTTATCAGGGAACCCTCAGCATCGCTTATGGCTGCGTGTTATGACCCAAAAGTGGATCAAAACATATTTAATACGGACACAGGAAACAAACTTTCTGGTTCTTCTTAAATTTTAAAGACACTGGCACAAAAAACCCATAACAAAAAAAACCTTAACCAAACCCTATGCCACCCGAAAAAAGCAAAGTAACAACGGAAAAAGACCGTGGTGAGCCGGCCAATGTAAAATAAGGACGGTGCGCTGGGCAGGCCGACCCTACACAGGCCGTTGTTCCTACTCTAACCAAAAAACAACCCATAAACTATCCCTACACAAAATAAAGAATGAAAACAGAAGCAGTAGAGAGAGTGCGCATGCTAAATAGCGTGATTTAACCGGCCGAGAGCAAAACTACGAAAAGAGGACTTACTAAGCATATACAAAAAATAGGCAAAAATTCAAAATTAACTAAGGGCTAACTAGAAATAATAAAAATATACAGGCAAAAATAGGACTGACTTCTGAAACTTGGAAAAAAATACTACAAAAATGCAGGCAATTGAAAAAATGCAAGGGAAAAATTGCCCAAACCTAACAATGCTATTAATAACTTTTATTCATTTTGTTGGGTATATCTTTTCCCGCTTTGTCACCACATTCAGATTCTTTGTTTAGATTTGAAAAGAAAATATTCAGTTTTCTTTGATAGCAGAGTGTTTCATATTGTATCTGAGTCAGTTCATTCAGTGTTTTATTGAAAACATTTCTATTTAGGTTTTTTTTTTTTTTCTGTAATACATATTTTTCTCTCTAGCTCTTGTAGTTTGGCAACGTTTGTTTTCTTTTCGTGTGAGGCACGCCGAGTTACAATTTGAGCCAAAGCCAAAAAGGCTTTCGTGGCTTCCCATGCCACCACAGCACGAGGCGCTGTGGGTACTGCTGTGGGTACATTAGTTTCTGAATAAAGCTTAATTTGAGTTCTGAGTAATGATGAATTTAGTCACCAGTTATTGAGCCGTACTATTTTGCAGTATGGCATCAATGACAATCTACCAAAGCATGGTCTGAAATTATAATACCATCTCTACGGGAGTCAACAGTTGAGAGCCTAATAATTGTGAGGAAATAAGAAAAAAGTCAATTCTACAATACACCTGATGGGCTCCTGAATAGAAAGTAGGCAAAGCAAGTGTATTTGTATAGCACAATTTGTACACAAAGTAATTCAAAGTGCTTTACAGAATAAGATGGGCATTAAAATCACAATACAACAAATCAAATCATGAATAAACATAAATAATCATCATAAAGTTAACATTAAATGAGAAGAGTGCAGAATAAAAACCTTTCAGTCATACGCACAGCGAAACAGAACCGTTTTGAGCCTGGATTTAAACATTGTCAAAGTAGAGGCCTGTCTCACATCTTCAGGGAGACTGTTCCAGGTTTTAGCTGCATATGATTCCCCATGTTTAGT
>KN469698.1:25446-47361 GCA_000787095.1 Periophthalmodon schlosseri
TTCTCTGAGCCACAGGAGCCAGTGCAGAGACCTGAGCACAGGACTTATGTGCTCGTACTTCCTGGTTCTAGTCAGGACCCGAGCAGCAGCATTCTGGATGTACTGCAGCTGTCTTAAGGCTCGTTTGGAGAGGCCAGTGGGCAGGACGCTACAGTAGTCTAACCTACTGGAGACAAGTGCATGGATAAGTCTCTCTAAGTCTGGTTTTGACAGTATACCTTTGATTTTTGCAATGTTTTTAGATGGTAAAAAGCCGCTGATGCTTTTGATTTGATGTGGTTGTTAAAGTTCAAGCCTGTGTCTCTTTTGGTGGGACGTTTAAGCCGCCACATATCTACAGAAGCAAGAGAAGAACAGATTCTTTTCATTGTTAGAGCGGAGTTTGTCGCTCTGCCCTGAGTAGGACGTGTGCGGTTAGAATATCGTTGAGAACAAAATTATAATCTCTACCAAGAATTGTAGGAAACTGTCCCAAATGTTGTACCTTATTTTCCAGATCTGCAAAAAAATAAATAAATTATCAACATTCAGTGCAGAGACATTCCCCAAGAGTCTGTCCACATGTTTCTGTGAATACTAATATTATTCTGCCGTCATCATCCTTGATTTCTTGTTTAAATTCAAATTGTGTGTTTATTTACAAGTATAGCAACACCTCGACTTTTAGTTGACTCTGCACAGAAAAAAACGTGTCCAACCCGATCTCTGTATAATTTTGCTGATTCTAGTGAAGACGTATGTGCCTCTTGGAAGAACACTATATCTTGGTTTTTTTTTTTTGGTTTTTTTTTGCCCATCCCAGTCACATTCCAGGTGGATTACTGTAATGTTGTTCCTTTGTAACTCATTTATCTTTTACTTTGAAAGTAAAAATTTGAGCACCGTTTTCTGTATTGTAAAGAAAAAAAAAACAAAACAAAAACAACAAGAAAATAAAGGATGGAAAATTGCAGCTCTGTTAATCTTATTGCATCTACATTTAGCAAGAACTTGACAGACTGTATTAGCTGCAGCTGCAAAATAGTATAATATATTTTATGTTGATGATTTACAAGGCATTTAGAGCCCAAAACAAAAAGAGTCGTCACCAGGGTAAGTTAAGTATAAGCTTTGTTACTTTACTGAGTTCAAAAAGAAAATAAAAGAAACATTTTGTACATGGGCTTAGACTAACGCCTCTATGAGCAAACCCTGTACCGTCTGAGCCTGTCCATCGCCCCCAATGTGTTCAAGTCATTTCCCTCTGTCCTTAATGTAGTCCATGGCTTGTTTTGAATCCTCAAAACTCTGCAGGTTGTTCCCAGGTGCGAAGCTTTTCAGTCGGGCTGGATAAAGCGGATAAAGCCAGATTTGATGTTACGTTCATGCAATACCCTGTTACAGTCAGTGAATGCTTCTCGCAGTTTCTGGGTTTCTGTGGAGAACTCCGGGAAGATCGCCACTTTGTTTTCCCACATTATTCGCCTTTATTTTTGCATTTAGTCTTAGGTAAAAACTGGACTCGTTCCGCGGTCAAATTGTGTTCACAGAAAGTGCATATTAGCTCAATTAGCTTAGCACTCAAGTGGCCTAATGGAGTCCGTCGTTTAGTGGTTAGTAGCTGTGGTCCAACAGTTTAAGAAGTTGATCCCCACCTCAAGTTACATTTTTATTCTAATAGCTGTGTCTAATGTTTCTCTGTGGAGTCGCAAGATGTTGAGCCCTGGTTTCCCATCATCGAGTCTATGATTGGACCACGCTTTTTCAAAGATTGGCGTTTTTAGCTGTAGGTGAACTATTCCATGAACCTTTCCGTTGTATAAACATGTCGGATTTTTAGTGTCCACTGAGCAATGGTGTCTGGTTCAGGTTGTCAGTCTGTTTCTGAAAATGGCTTGTTAGCTAGAACAGTTATAATAATAATATAATTAGGCTATTAATTATAATATTTTGACAAAACAACCAATTAATTGATTAGAGAAATTGAAGAGTGCCCATCTTAGTTGCCCTTCCCTCTTGCAGTAAAACAAAAGTTAATAGATTTGAGAAAAGAACAAATTGTGCCCAGCCTGAATTAATTAAAGGTGTACTTTGTAACTTTTCTGGTGGGGGGTTACAGTGCTTGTCTCCAATGAGATGTTATTGCCTGGCCTGGAATGTTTCACAGTATGGCATTAAATATAGCTATCTTGCTTTTATTCATATTTATTGGAAAAAAAAAAAAAATCTTTGAAAAACATGCATTATTGTTTCTCAAATGATATGACCTGTAACTTTGTCTGCTAGTTTGCTTGTCTCCATATAGATAAGTAACTTTAATGCCATACTGTAGAACATTTCAGGCAAAGCAATAACATCTCTGTGGAGGCGAGCTGGTAACAGACACTCCACCAGAAAAATTACATAGTGCGCCCTGAATGGGAATGCACAATAATTGCAATGTAAAAGTCAATGCTAATGCACTTACCCGGCCAGCCAAATTTTACAAAGATGTGTGGGTCTGGAACCATATCCTGTCTCCCCAATTTGAGCTGGGCGTGATCGGCAAGCAAATTAAGCACTCAGAGAGACGCATAGTTCGTTCAAGTCAGGTTTTACACGTAAAAAAGGGGAAAAATATGATTGTACTGATTCACAGCGTGGATTTCTACAGAATCAACAATGTTTATCTCAGGCAAAATAAGTTATATTTGTTCTGAGTGTTGCGCGAATTTTCAAGAGGAGATGCGGTTGGACAGTCTCAAGTTAAGGCAGAGGTTTGAGTCCCTAATGGTCCAGTTCAGACCCTTCTGAATTTTGACAGAATGTAGAGGGGACTGGCGGGTCAGGCAGGTAATGGACTACTTTGAAATTTTAGTATTGGGACACCACTAAATGGAACAAACTCGATTTCGATACTAAGGAATAGACTAGATACTCAACACCGATTCTGGATACCACGATGATAATAAAAAAAACACTTTATTTAGAAAATAGAATGTGGTAAATGGTAGTACTTTCTTTTATATTACCATGCGGTGTTATATCTATGTAATCCCTCAGTTGTTCAGGTAGGTTCTATAGTGTTCCATGGACGGATACTAGTCTATATGGTCTTTCTGATCCAGCTCAACATCATTCTAAAGCTGTTCAGGAAAGGTTCACTTCTGTCCTGTGAGTGTGACTTTTTTTAGTTTTGATACCTGCTCAAATGACTATCAGATGCTATTTGACATTAAAACTAGTATTGATTAGTATCTGATTTTCGATATTTTTGACCACCCTTGTTCCATTAAAAGAAATACAAGTAAAAACAAGAAAAAATACACTCACAGACCTATGCAAGTCTTACCAACGTCTACAAAAACAACACTACACAGTACATACCGTCTGCTGCCCTCCACATTCATATTACATATGTTCCTGCAGTCGGCTCGGTAAGAGGATAATGGTGAGAAAAACAAAAAAATACAGCAAACATGAAAGGTTGCACTGTGCCTCCTCCGAGTTCAATCCGCCGCTCCTGTCCTGCTCGCCTCCTTGTTACCGTCAGTGTGGGAAGCGCCAATACTCCAGGTCAAAACGTGTTAGATTTGTAGCACCCTTCTCCAACCATACCTCATGTATTTTTCTGAACTACACCAATTCTTGGAGTGTACTATGCTTGTACACAAACAAAATTCTCGCATCGTGCCCGGGTTGGAAATGTTTTGATGGTTCGGTATCTTCGCCAGAAGCAACAAACCTTGAAATGTGTGAATGCGTAAGGAACATGGAATGGCAGCACGGCAGAAACATCGAATACAGGAAGTGTATTCACAATGTACTTTTGCCCATTGAAATTATATAAACATGGGATTTCAAAAGGAGGGTCGACAGGCTAACAATCAGCTTCCCCCGAGCCACAGCTGGTGCACCAAGTCTAATGCCATGGTTCGTTCTACCATGTTAAAAGGTCTTCACATGCTGCTGACTTGTAATATACTTGTAATGTACTTTCATGTGTGCAGTTTCTTCAATTTATACGAGAAGTTGAGCAAAATTTGTTTTGGACAGATATATTGAGCAGCTCTAGAGTTAAAAGGAGACCGCTACGTGCCTGCATCCAATTATAGTGTTTTATTGTGAGAGAATCAGGAAGTATGCTGTTAGCATGCTAGCTAGTTATGTTAGCTTTTGTGTCAGATGGTTTATTGCTACTAAATACCTTGAAAAATACATGAATGTCCCTCCATAGATCTGCCCTGTAACTGTCTGGAAGTGTCATCTTCTTGTTTCCATTGAAATCGCTAACTTTTATGCCCAATATCCCAAAGTAACAGTCCACTTTTCTCTACAATCTTATGCCATGTCTCTCTCTTCAGTATTTATTTATTTAACATTAACAATCAACTTTTTTGCTACTAAACTGTGTATATGGCGCTGCAATAGCATTGTGTACAGTTCCTAGTCCATTTTTGTCAACTTTAGTGCAAATTAGGTACATTTGCAGCTTTGCGTCCAAAAGAGTGTGCGCTGCCTCCAGTGGCCCCTGCAATTTCAAGTACGACGTGACATCATGCATGACTGCCCTGATTATAGCCAGGTGTTTCCAATTGCTAACACCTGGCTGCTGAAGTGTGTTTAGACCAATCACACTGTCCGTACAGCTCCAGACCCTGCCTATCGTTCCCCCTCCCTTTTTTCTTTAGTCTACGTCCAGTTTAGCAGCTCTGTTTTGCAGTGTGGCTGTGAACAGAGTTTAGGTTTCAGTCCCACTTTAATCTAGTTTCTATCTCGGATTCTTTCAAACTAATTCCTTGCCTTTGCTGCAAACATAAACATGCTTATTTATGATCGCGTGATCCCACAGTTTGGGCGTGCTCACTTGACTCGGTGCCGCCTATGGACACTTCCCCTCCACTTCACACAAAGCATCAAACGCAATAATTAACAGTTTGCCTGGAGAATATCACTACAGCCTAAGTGAGATTTGAGATGCAGAGCCAAAGTATTTTTAGCTTGCTGAAGTGACGGCTGTCCAAGTGCTTCCAGACGGAGCAGTGCCTCGCCTCTTCACAGCAGATGCAGATGTATGCTAATGCGCGCTGTTCAGGAATTCACAGGAAGGCAGCCAGCCATAGAATGGTCTGAAGAATTTATCGTATAAAATCTATCACATGTCTCTGGTCCATAAAGAAGACTGTATCAATTGTGGGTACTGTTGTCATGAGACTAAAATTTAAACTCAACTAATTAACTTTGATTCTAAGGAATAGACTTGATACTTGATGACTGACTCTTTCTTTAGACAGTAGAATGTGATTTTCAACATTAAATCGTAGTACTTTCTTTTATATCACCATGGCATCTTATACAGTATCTGTGTAATCCTTCAGTCGTCCGGGTAGGTCCCCTTGCGATTTATGGGCGTATACTAGTCTCTGTGGTCTTACACTTGTTCTGATACATCTCAAGATCATTCTAAAGCTATTCAGTAAAAGCTCATTTCTGTCATACCTGCTCAAATGCGTATCTAGTTTCAGTGCTAGTTTTCGTATCAATTAGCATCTGATTTTTGATACTTTTGACGACACTAATTGTGAGCGGGGGTGTGCAATATGGACAAACATAACATATCTCAACAGTCCGTCATAAATGAGCTCAAGTGAGACTGTAAAGGTCTTGGTTGAAGTTCAAGTATCACAAAAAACATGACTGCAGCATAAAATGAACCACAAAAGTACAGAAATATCACTTTATATGCGTATGTTTCATTTATACACAGTGTATTTGATATTCTAATTTTGTATATCTTCAGAACAGTTGCGTTATTATGCGTATCAATGTAATGAAGTCGCCCTAGTTTTGGGGTTTTTGACAGCACGCCCTGACTGTCAAAATGTAACTGTCACAAAACCCCATGTTGTCTTCTGTTGAGCTAAAGATGCTTCTAAAATCAACTGGAACAAAGTCTGGATCTTGCCCTATAAATATTTTCTGTATAATGAAGCATATAAAAAAGCACTTTTTTAAGCAAATTCAAAACAGACTTGGACATTCAGTGTTCATGTTGTGTTCTTAATCCAGAAACTATACCCCGTTTATTTTGTCATTGCTAATTTATATAACACCATTTTGGAAAGATGCGACTTTGCTCGTTGCTACCCATTTATATGAAAGCTATAAAATGTTTACAAGTGGACTAATGAGTGCAGATAAACTGTTGCACCATTTTTAATAAAGAAATTGAATTATATCGTATTCACTCTTGTAATAACCCAAAGGCTGTAACACTGTCGATATGTGGTCCTTGAATATTTAATTGTTGTTTTTGTTTCTACCTGCTGGGAAGAAAAAAATGTCATTCATATTGCTGTGTATGTGCACTAACTGTGTGTGTAAAAAACAGATTTAAATATATTGTGCAACCTTTCAATAAAAAGCCCACATTGCCTGAACTAAAATTAGTCTCTCATTGTGCCACCAATCTCAAACTGGTTTCTGGGGACCACTGAGCAGTTTCTAATTGGTGTTGAAAACGACTATGCCAGCAAATATGAGCAAATAACACTCAAGTGTTGTTCAGTGGTGGATTTTGTGGATTTTAAGATCAACTAATTTAAGTCAAGTCACAACTGAGTCTTCAAAAACTAGTAAATGGATTGTTATGTGCATTCTTGGATATTGAAAAATATCAAAAACAAATTTGTGCCTTCACATCTGCCACAATATAACTTCCAAAGTCCATGTTTGCTCTTTTAATTGTTGAACAGCGGGATATTGACCTTATTCCGGCCCGCCCACTTTTGCCGTTAATGCTACTAAACCGCGTTTTCTATGCTGGTTAAGTGGGAAACCCATTCATTTCAATGGAGAATTTGGGAAAAGTTTTGCTGTTACAATCTGATTTAACCGCCTAGGACCTGAACTCTTCATGCTGTGCTTTATTAACTTTTTCTCTTTGTTATTTGCACTGACTGGGAGCTGATGAGTGTAAAAACAAAGAATTATCTTTTTACATTATGAGAAAAATTATGTGACATATGAGGACATTCGTTCTACATTTTAATCATTTTGATAAAAACAATAAAGTCACATTTAAATAATAATTTGCAGAAACTATTAAGTGATCACAGCAACATTGTTCCTGAGTAAAACCAAAATGAGAAACAAGAATTGTGCCTCTTGGAACAATGTGGCTCATGTGAAGTGCTTCTAACAGGTGCAGGAGACATGTGCCTTTAACAAAGTCCATCTGAATCTAAACTATGTGTTAAACTCTTCTGTCATCACTAAGTGGCAGTTTAATGACCTCATATGTGGACACCAGGACCTTGTAGAGAAAAAAATTGTATTGTGGCCTAGACAACCTAGATAAGACATATGTGAACGGCAGGTCTTAGGATGATAAAGTAGGTTGATTTGTGTAAAATGTTCAATGTTTATGTACAACAACAAGTCGACAATACACTGATCCACTGGGAGGCTTTAAAACGGCTTTGTGGTCTGTATAGAACCTATTTGCTGTCAAGATCGGCAGCCCCATGCAAAATAGAGCACCTCGAACAGCTATGGCAGCGCCCACAGCAACTTCTGGAATAAGGTGAATAAGGTAAAGTTGAGATTCCAGATTCTAACCAGAGACAATTCTTCCGTCTAGTGTAGCACTAATGAAAAGCCCTGACCAAGCCCTGACCAAAAGGCCACAAAATGTTGCATATAACAGGAAACTGAAACCCATGAATATATTTTGAAACCGGGATCTCAGTCAGGAGTACCTAGCTGGAGGAGTAGCCTGTGCTGTGTTTTTTTTGAAGAACACTGTCGCCTGTTCATAACTCTATGTAGATGTATGCTAATGCTTGCTGTTTAGGGATTCACAGGAAGACGGCGAGCCAGTGCACGGCTGATGAATTCATCAAGGGATAAATGAAGCAGAACTTCACAGCAGGAGTGGAGCCTGATCGGAGCACTCCAGCGCCCCTGCCTGGGTGTTCCGGAGGGGTGTGACGTCAGCACGGAGAGAGGCGGTATTAGCAGCAGCCTATCCGAGTACATCTGCATTTAGAGACACAAAGCGGTTTATGTGCAAAAGCCTAAGCAGAGCATGGAGATGAGCCCAGCGCAGGAGACAAGGGAGTGGAAACGCAGGATTAGGCCTGGACAATATTAGCTCTATAGCCGCTCTGTATTGATACTACTTTGCATCAACATTCCCTGGGGATGTGAGGCTAACTGTAGGCACTGCTTGGTCTGAGGCTTTGTTAGACTTTAATCTGAGCTTTGTTTTAACACAATCCGACCCTAAAGATCTGACTTAGCTAAATCTACAACTGGTGAGATGCTTCGTGCTGTTAAACAAGCCTCTCTCAAATAACATTACCGTCAAAACCTGGCGAGCGAACAGTCTTTCAGCTAGTCACTCTCACCTTTTTGTTGAAAGTTACTTCTAAACAGGGCCGTGAACGCTCGTATTGATCGCAGGCTCCTGAAAATGTGTTGTCTAAATCCATTTTGTATTTACCTGGAGTTTTCAGACCGTCTTAAAAAACTTTTTTGGCTGTGTTTGCGAATGTGTGCACTGTGTGACCAAGCAAACAGCTGAACATTCCGCCATAGACATACATGCAGAAGACCCCCACCGTGATGTCACTGCAAGGTATCAATTGAATTTGTGGTGTCACTTGATAAATTCAAGAAAATTTTAGTGAGTGTGGTGACCGGCAAATGTTTTTTCTTGAGAGATGCAATCGTTTTTATAATGTAATATCTAGTGATTTCCATGTTTCTAAGTGAGTACCTTCAACAACCTCACTGCATGGCTCTTTGGTTGCACGGTTATGGTTAAGGTTAGATCCTGGCTTTGAGATTATGGTTAAGGTTAGGACTAGGGTGAGGTTAGGGGCTATGGGTCTACTTTGAAAAATATCTCTTAAATGTGAGAAAACGGGGGTGTGGGAACATAGAGCTGTGAGGACATAAGTACTCTCCCTTCCAAATATGGTCCCTAGTTGCAGATTAGCCACAATAACTGCTAGCCTCGACTGGTTTCATTTGGCTGCAACTGAACACTATGGGTGACACTCCCACAATCCACTTCTGTATGCAATCTAAGCACTCCTAGTCCTTTAGTTTAGATCTGATCAAATTGTACAAAATGTTCTGAAAATTCTTGCATTAGTTTGTCAGTTCTTTATACAGTCTATGGTCCTGACAAAAAGATTGAAAAATGAAGTGGACTAAGTGAGCGTGACGTCACCCATAGCGTTCGGCTCCAGTCAAATGAAGCTCATCGAGGCTAGAGCAGTTATAGGGGCGAATTTGGAGCCGAGTTCCATATTTGGAATTCTGACCGCAAGTATCATAGCAACCAAAGAGCCAATCTGGAGCGAAGCTTTTGAAGGTAATGCCCCTTCCTGCCCGCACCGCTGGTTTAGCAGGAGGCGAGTGCTTAGCAACGCTGCTAATCAAATCTTTTGCTAAAGCTAGCTGAAAGAAGGCGCCTGATTTGTCTGTTATTAATGTTAATGTGCTATTGTGCCTGTATCTTGATTCACGAACACAATAGTGACATAAAAATACCAGGATCATGTAGAGCGGGTTAATACAAACATTTTAAGACCAAAATGACGAGCCTGACAGCAGCAGTTACAGAGAGAGGGGTGACAATTTTCAAATGTAAAGTAAATTGGAGCCAGAGTCGATGGAGCCGAAAGTGCGGCCATGCTCACTTCCTGTTTGGAATGCAGCGGCTAGCAGGTTAGCTACGTCCATTTATATATACAGTCTATGGTCTGGACAGCTTAGCAGGTAGCTACGTCCATTTATATATACAGTCTATGGTCTGGACATGTTTCGAATGTGAACATTGAACAGAATGCTTTTATTAAAAAAAACTTCAATCGCTAATCTAGTCATAATCGCAATTCTTAAAAAATTTTAAAAAAAATCACAATTTGATATTTTTTGGCCCCAAAGTTCTGTGCTGCTATTGACGTAGGACAAAAATGTTAGCATCAACCTGGCTCCACTGTCCTTACTTCAAATCCCCTGTGCACGACTTATATTAAAGCCGTGATCAATGCAACAATCCCCAGATAATCGGCCTTTTAGCCTTATATCATAGGTTTATGTGGTTCAGACGAGGACTCAGATCAGAGGCATAAATCCGAAGGAAACATATTTTATTTTCATTTATCACACACACCCAGCTACAGGATCAATACCAACATGAAGCAGTGATGCAGGCCGTTCAGCTGAGTCCGCACAAAACTGCACAAATGCACAGGGCGCTCCATGTTTTAGCTCATGTTTGGAATACAAATCTGAAAGCAATACATTTGTCTAGGGCTGGACGATATTTTTGCATTGCGATAACGAAATGATTGTGTTATTTTAATAAACTCTTTGACATAATAAGTTCAGTTCAGTCAAATTGAGTCAAAATAAAAATAAAAAAAAACTTGACAAAGGGAAAACCAAGACCAACCCAAGTCTTTTGTAGGATTTAATAAGGATAATCATGAATAAAATCTGCCTTTTGCCATTTTTACTTACCAAAAACAGTGTGATTCGGTAAAATGTAGAAGTTTGTGTCAGCCAATATTACAGTACCGATATTTTCACGATATATTGTGCAGCTCTGCATTTAACTTCAAAATTATTCATTGTATTCCTTGTATCTGACCATAGACTATATAAAGAAGTGGACTAAGTGAGTGTGACGTCACCCGTAGCGTTTGGCTCGAGTCAAATGACGCTCATCGAAGCTAACAGTTACAGGGGCGAATTTAGAGCCGAGTTCCGACCGTGAGTATCATAGCAACCCAAGAGCCAATCCGGAGCCAGGCTGTTGAAGGTAACGCCCTTTCCCGCCTGCACCGCTGGTTTAGCAGGGAGCGGGCGCTTAACAACACTGTCAATCAAACCTGTTGCTAACGTTAGCGGGAGCGACCTTGAGGAAAGAAGGCACCTGATTTGTCTGTTATTAATATTCATATGTTGATTTATGGACAAAATAGCGAGACCAGGAAACACCAGGATCATGTAGAGGTTAATACGAACATTTTAAGACCAAAATGAAGAGGCTCACTGCAGCAGTTACAGAGAGAGCGGTGACAATATTTCAGTGTAAAATGAATTGGAGCCAGAGTCGATGGAGCCAGAAGCGCGGCCATGATCACTTCCTATTTGGAACGCGGCGGCTAGTGGGTTAGCTATGTCCATTTATATATACAGTCTATGTATCTGACTAAATGTATTCCCTGTATTTTTTACCATGGTTACCTAATTGGAAGACCAACCATATCATATTTATATTGTTATTAGAACTTATATTTTATTTATACATTTGCATATTTGGCTTGAAGCGGACATACTATGTAATATAAACTTTTATGAGCTTTTAGCCATGTGATAATAGTTCTCCCATCATCAGTTATACTTTGATTGAGTCATGCATGTTTGAGTAATCCTGTCTCGCACAAAACGTGAATGGACTATAAAATATCACTTTATACCCTTGTTTGGGAGTTTACACTAGATGTTTGTTTCTTTTTCCGGTGAGTTTTCATACTTTTAATTTAAATACTCTAAATAATAATAATAATTAGCTATTAGCTGAAGCTCAGTGTCACTTTACAGTTTTGTATTAAGCTACTTCTACAGCCACAGCTCTGACCCAATCCCGCACACACCACATTCATAAATATGTGTATAAGTGATATTCTAATTTTGCATATCTCCAAAACAACAATATCCATTTTCCGATGTATCTCCCACCTCTACAAGTGTATATTTTGAAAATGACAACAGAGAGCGTTTCCTGAACATGTGCTATCCCAATGGCGCTGCTGCTGTCTAACGATTGTTTCACTGGCGTCTCATTACAAAAGGTGTCTATCTGTTATTGTTAGCGTCATCTGCTGTGATGTGTTTGAACTAATAAGGTGCCATGTGTGTCTGTGATAAAGAGCAGCGCTGCAGTGCGCCATCTGGCCCTCATTGTCTGTCAAAAAGGTTTCATTCTGACGAGGAATCACACAATCAGAGAGAAGAGAAGGCTGCCGCGTCGTGCTGGGAGGTGAATAGACTTTGGTTATGTTTTTTTTCCACTGAGCCAATCATCATTTTGAGCACCACATCGCAGGTGAACTTTCTGACTGTCGACTGAAATTCCGCTTAATCAACGATCACTCATACTGTTGATATATACAGAAATGCTACCAGACAGGTACTCCAAAGTTCCATTAGTGTTAATAAAAGAAGAAAACAGTTGAAGGCCCTGCACCAGATTTTTGCCATGTATTTAAACTAAATTCTCAGTACAGAGATATATTATATAAGCAGCTCTGGAGGTCAAAATAAGCCAGCTGTGTGCTGTCAGCATCTAAAATAGCGTTTTATAATCTGAGAAGTGTGCGGTTAGATGCTAGTTGTTAGTAACTTTACAAAGTTTTGGAAAAGACACAGTATGACTCAGGTTTAAGTTGAAAGCAGCAGTTTTTTTCACCCTCTTCTCTGAAAGTAACTGTGGGCTGCTTATCGCTGGAAGTCACAGGCAGCGTCCGGTGAAGTCCTTTTTCAGATTGTAAAGCAAATATCCGCGCTTGTAGCTCACTAATTTGTTGTTGATAGTTCCGACAGCAGTCACAAAAAGAATTCTTTAGGTTTCTTCCCCCGGACATGTCGCTGACGCGTCAGATATTTTGTTTAAAAAATGTAAAAATAGTTTAAAAGTCTTGGTTTACTTAAAAGAAAATCATAACTAAATAGATTTTCCTGCACTGGTAGAGGTAGAATGATTAAAAAGCAAAGTAAAGAAGGAAGCAGCAGGAGCAAGCAAGGTTTGTGTCTGCACTCTTCAGAAGCAGGAAGCAGATATCCTAGATAAACTAGCTCTGTTTTTCATGTTGTAAGACAGTAAAAATTAGGTACAGCTCCTTTAATTCGGTGGCAGTAACAAATGAGCCTACTAAACAACTGCCTTCCATTATGTTATGTTTTTAAATATGTTTTCTTTACCCATTATGAAGAACGTGGACACATGCAGTTCTGCCTATTGGGACAACCCAGTGTTTCCCCTGTTGTAAAACATGCCCTGACAGCATGAGAGGTGAGAGAGGTGTCGCAGAGGAGGCGCACACCCCACAGAGGAGGGTCATAGCACCACAGAGAGCTGACCAGCACCGGAGTAGACGGGGGGGAGCACCCATGGGACTCAGAGACGGGAATGAGACCGGACCCGCTGGCTCTGAGGATCCAGCTAAAGATCAGGAGAAACCAGCACCTCACAGCAAGACCACTGCATCTCCAAGGAGAGCAGAGAGTGGTTCTTCAGTAGCCTGTTGACCCATTCCCTTCTATCTGTGTGAAAGCAGAAGCAATCTACGGCTCTCCTCACAGCTTTTGTGGGATGCAAACTAGTTGTTAGAAATAATAAATGGTCACACACTTATTTTATTTTTGTTGTTTTTTTGTAGCGCTTTTCCACCTTCAAGGCACTCAAAGCACTTCACATCGAGGAACCACTCACCCATTCACACGCACATTCGTACATCAGTTTACTCAGACACTGGGGGCGAGGTGGGTTAAGTGTCTTGCTCAAGGACACAACAACAGCATTCATCTGTGAGAGCTGGAATCGCACCGCCAACCTGAGGGTCAGTGGATCTTACCGCACGACCAATGATGTTTATGTCGAGAATGGGATTTGAACCGCCAACCTTCAGATCAGTGGGCAAATGCTCTACCAAGCTGAGCTGAGCTGCTAAATAATGATTTAGATTTACATGACCAAATCTTGAAAAAAAAATATTAAAAGGCGCTTTACCTGAGTTTTACTGTCTTAAAAACGTGATAAACAGAAGTAGTTCATTTAAAACATTTTTGCAGTGGTCCAAAGTTTTTCCTCACATACCTTATACATAAGGTACCTAACATCCTAATTAGTCACCATGGTGAATTATAAGCGCTTTTCACAACTCCCAGAAATCTGTGCAGAGTTTTGCCGGTAAAGCTAACGACACTGGTCTTTATTTGAAGGGACAATGTACAGAGATATTAATTAGATGCAGACAGTCCACAGCGGACAGTTTTTGACCTCAAGAGCTGCTTATATAATAGATTTGTGCTCAAATACATGGGAAAAAACTCAAAGTACAAGTAAGAGTGTATTTATATCACTATTATTAAATATTTAGTTGCAAATATTTGTTAGTGAGTAGTTCATGTCTAGTCCATGATCAGTTAATGACTATTAAATATTTATAAGTGCTTTGTAGCTTTAATGCACTTGTAATGCTCTTTACAAGGACTAGGACCAGGACTAAACCAGGACCAGGACTAAACCAGGAAGGGAGGCTCATGTATCTATGTGTTAACAGGGAACATGAGGGCTAAACCAGGGCTAAACCAGGACTAAGCCAGGACTAAGCCAGGACTAAACCAGGGCTAAACCAGGACTAAACCAGGACTAAGCCAGGACTAAACCAGGGCTAAACCAGGACTAAGCCAGGACTAAGCCAGGACTAAACCAGGGCTAAACCAGGACTAAGCCAGGACTAAGCCAGGACTAAACCAGGGCTAAACCAGGACTAAACCAGGACTAAGCCAGGACTAAACCAGGGATAAGCCAGAACTAAGACAGAACTAAACCAGGGCTAAACCAGGGCTAAACTAGGACTAAACCAAGACTAAACCATGACTAAACCAGGACTAAACCAGGGCTAAGCCAGGACTAAACCAGGACTAAACCAGGGCTAAGCCAGGACTAAACCAGGACTAAACCAGGGCTAAGCCAGGACTAAACCAGGACTAAACCAGGGCTAAGCCAGGACTAAACCAGGACTAAACCAGGGCTAAGCCAGGACTAAACCAGGACTAAACCAGGGCTAAGACAGGACTAAACCAGGACTAAACCAGGGTCTGAAGCGGATCTAAAAAGTAGAAACAGAAAAAAAAAAGTAATTCGCTTGCCACAGCTGCCCAGAGGTAGACTAACGGAAGCAAGTCTGCCAGTCTGTGCCATCAGCCCCTCCGACCACCACCTATCGTGTACGCGGTCACCACATTCATACTTGACAAGATGAGTAAAGTCTTGCCTAATGACACACCAACAGAACAGGAATCGAACCCCCGACCTCTGGGTTGATGGCCACTGTGCCACTGTCGCACCAATATACGCCTGCCTCACTACAAAGTGTTTCCTAGACGATTAATGTGGCATTCTTTTGGCCACTGACAAATGGGACCCATCAAAGTTTTCAGATGTTTTCAACTCAGTACAAAGGTTCAATTACCTCACCTTCTGGCACACTGAGGAGTGAAGCATTTTCAATTTAGCTCAAATAAATTACATATCAGAATGATTCACCTTAGTTCCAGACACTCCGAATTAACTTGCCTGGACTGGAAGCAAAATTGAGTTTTCTTCACTTGCCGCAACTCGCATTCAAAATCTAGTAAACCACTGCCAAATGAAACGATCCAACTTCTAACATAATTGCAGCAAGTGGCCCGCAGTTTAGCTCCAAGTACTTGTGCTCCGAGAACGCCAGCAAAATGAAGGTGCCAAGTCCATTTAAATACGTATTTATTTTTCCAGCTTAGAAAACCCATTTGCACAACTTTATTACAATAGCCCTGTGATAAAGCCATTTCTATTCAGTTTTCAAAGTTCATATCTAGGATTAAGCCTTATTTAAACTGTCTGTACTTTAACATATTATTACTTTTAATGGAAGCCAATGTTCATTTATGCACGTTCTAATCTCCCTTTTACATTGTCCAGCATTGAAGTGACGTTAGCCGCACTACGCTAACACAAGATAAGCCGCACTTTTCTTTTCCCTTGCAGAGGTGTACTGAGGTCGGTTAATCTTGGCACACCGGCTGTTTAAAGAATACCGGGAACTTGCTGGACTTTGGGGTTCCTGTGGTAATGTATTTGAACAGCTACGCGCGCTGTAATGCTATTCAACCCCCGGGCGCTAGCAAAGGCCTGTCTCCTTCGGAAACCGCGCAGCTCAGGGTCGTGCGGAGGTTCGCGTTCACTCAAATTACCCCCATCATCTGCTCCCAAGGACACGGGGAAATGCTGCGAGAAGAGAGAAGGGAAGCGGAGGTCCACGGCAGAGCTAACTCAGGTAAATGTTATCGTAGAACGTAAGGAGCTAGCTAAAGGGGAAATAGCGCAGGGTGGGATGAATTGGTGACGGGTGCTTTAGCGTAAAGTGGTAGCGTGGGTTTTTAATAGCTGTGTACGTGTTGATACTGGCCATCTGATGAGTTTGTATGTACTTTAATTAGACAAATGCAAGATAGATACGTTTAATGCATACTGTGGAACATTGCAGGCATCCATCGTCATGGAACCAGGAGGTGGCATACTCCCGCCACAACCTAAAACAACAACGCTAAACGGATGTGACGGATTATGGATGTGGTATGTCACCTGAATAATTCCATGGAAACACAAAGTTAAAACCATACTTTTCCATGGAGATAGATGAGTTTTATGCTATACTGTGGAACATTATAACCAAAGGAACAACATTTCCATGGAAACAGAAAGAGGTCCTCGTCCTCCCGAGTCATGTTTGTGGAGATGCAAGCCCGCTATCGGTAAGGACACATGTTTTTCTCCGCATGTTTTTCTCTGTTTTTCAGCGCAGTAAAAACATAAAAAGTCTAGTCTTTATTTGACTAAAAAGTTATGTGACAGGGCTTTACTTTCTGTCTCAAACCTCAGCAATGGGATGACAGATTACAACAAACGTACAGGTTATTCTTTGCCACGACAAAACTCAACTTTTTCTATGGTTGTTTAGTGTTCCTTTTCTGTGGAATTTGCATGTTCTACCTGCTTCCAAAACATTCACACTCTCCCCAAAGACTGAGTAAAGCAAATTTCCTTGGTGTGACTACAATGTCTTCCTGACCTTGTTCCACAGGAGTCAATATTAACATTTTTATGCAATAACAAGGAAAACAATTAATTCTTTAGATATAGACCATAATACCACAATGAGACGCTTTATTCTTGCGATGTTACTCGCCACCATAGTTCTTCTTCTCTATTTTTATAATGAACATTTCCCTCTTTTCTTTGCGGTCTTAAAATAGGCTCATTAGTGTGGCTCAGCTGGTGAACTGGTATTAAAAAATCTCTGTGTTGTTTACTGCTGCCACTGTTGTCCCGAGCGCAGATCTGGGAGGGAGCGGGTACAGTTGGTAGTCCCAGAATGAACAAACTCTATAGTAAATAGCTGTATTTACTCAGCTGTTATATTGAATTGAACTTGTATGTGTAATTGGGTCGTACTAGACTGAATCCGCTCAAGGAACATTCTACATTTAATCTCCTAAAACCTTTATTATTATGATTTTAATTAGCGTGGCCTTCTGGTGCAGTGTTGTGCTTAAACCATAGACTGTATGGATATAGCTAACCTGCTGCGTTCGAAATAGGAAGCGAGCACGGGGGCAATTCTGGCTCCATCGACTCTAGCTCCAATTCACTTTGTATTGAAAAACTGTCGTCCCTCTCTCCGTGACTGCTGCTGTCAGGCTCATCATTTTGGTCTTAAAATGTTCATATTGACCCGCTCTACATGATCCTGGTATTTTTATTTCACTATTGTGTCAGTAAATCAAGATATGGACATTAATAACGGCTAAATCATGTGCCTTTGTGTCGTAAATCAAGATATGGACATTAATAACGGCTAAATCATGTGCCTTCTTTCCCCGAGGTCGCTCCTGCTAGCGTTAGCAACAGGTTTGATTGACAGCGTTGCTAAGCCCCGCTCCCTGCTAAACCAGCGGTGCGGCGTGACCATAGTCTCCTCTAATAATGGGAAATACTGCTATACCATGTAAAAATTTTGGCTACTCCAGGTGTAAAATAGGAGTACAACATGACTGCAGTGGTTTTAAACGAGGAATAACACGAAGGAAAAATGTTGTGTACAACCAGTGATAGACCTAAGTTTATACAGCACCTAAAAAAAATAAAAAATAAAACATAAAAGTTAGCCAAGCCATTCTCTACATGATTAAGATAAGCATAAATTGTGTATAGAATGTCGATCTTCCAGAAGATGTGTAGTTCAATCCCAGCTCCGACCAGTGTCTTGCCTTTGCGTTAGTGATGTGACATTCGTGAACCAGTCGACTCTTTTGAATGGTTCCTTAATGTGAATGATTGAAACCAGATCTAATTTTTTTAAAAGAACCACATCTTCTTTGTCTAATTTGTAAAAAAAAAACCAAAACAAAAAAAACTAAAAAACGACATATCTGCCATGATAATAGCGATTAGATTTTTTATTATTATTAACGTTTCACTTAGATTATGCATCATTTGAAAGGGTAAACACACTCCCACTCTCAGCTTGGTCAATTCTCTCTGTGATTATTTTGTTGTTGAGCTCTCACACTGGCTTCTATCATATAAATATTGAAAGACCCAGTCTTTTGAACGGCTCTTTGACATGAACGAATCCAAAAGATTCAGGTCCATATAAGAGCCAACAGTCCCATCATTACTATGTGTGAATGTGGTGTGTGTGAGAATTAAATGAGGGTTATGTAAGCATTTGTCCTCACCAGGGCAGGTTATCACCACCAAGTCTGGGGAGAGAATGAATACTGCAATGCTAGCGCTTCTTAACCTAATACATCATTAGGGATGCACCAGTCCAGCTTTTTCAGTACCAACAGCAGTGGTGGTTGGTCAGGGCAATCAAGGTAAGCAGTGGATGTCCAGTAAAATCTAAAATCATTGGGTGTCAAAAGTATAATTAAATAGTTACAAAATATATCCAAATAATCCTGTTTTCCCTTCACTTCTGTCTGTTTGAAGTGTGGTTGAAGTCACGGTGTCCTTTAGTACACCCTACTGATCACTGAGCAGACTGCAGCAACCGCGGTTCCAAACGTCTTATTAACTTGTGTTGTTGTCCTGTGCTGCGCCATTATACTTCCACGCACAGCTCACTCTCAACATGCGATTTTACGAAGAGCCGGCCGGTTGTTTTAGAGGCTTGCGCATGCGTACTGAGGACCACAGCCGGCTCAAACTGTATAAACCAATATTATAGCTCCATGGGAATCGGACATTTGAGGAGATTTCTAGTGTGTGTGCGTGTGCAGCAGGAGACAACAGCAGCGCCAACTTTCAACTCAAGTGACTGAAATGACTCACTCTTAGCAACGTCAGCATGTCATTGTTTGTAGCTTCACGTTTGTAGTGATTAGATGTTAGTTAGCGATGCAGGTAGCCATTTAATCAAACAGTGAGCTAGTTTCAGGGTTAGTTTGTGTGAAATGGTGGATCCGGAGTGAGCAGTGACAGCGGCTGTGCAGCTAGGAGCCACAGTCTACGCTAGCAGACATCTGGTCTGTCTGTGACCTGTGTGTTTATGAAGGAGCCAGAGTGTTAGTGGAGTAACAGAACTATTACACGTGTGTGGAGGAACATGTGACTGTTCTGGACCTGCTCCGCTTCAGGGAAATACAGGACGTTTCTTCAGGAAAGACATGGTTTTGATTTGAGAGGTGTGAGCGCTGTTCTAACACAGAGCTGTGTTTAAGGGGACGTTTGTGACACATGAGGCTGTATTATAAGTGCACATGTCTGAGCAGTGCACCTGTCTGAGCAGTGCACTGTTGTTGTTAGTATTTCTTCATGAATGTACATGTTGTGCATTAAGTGCAT
This sequence comes from Periophthalmodon schlosseri, assembly GCA_000787095.1. NCBI lineage: Eukaryota > Metazoa > Chordata > Actinopteri > Gobiiformes > Gobiidae > Periophthalmodon > Periophthalmodon schlosseri. The sequence continues at coordinate 45,107 of KN469698.1, forward strand.
TACACATGTGTAGAGCTGTCATATGTCACTCATATGGTTTCTAGATGCATAATGATAATTCCATAGATAACAATAGTACTAAAGGCTCAGCTGCATCAGTGAGGTGTAGGAGTAGGACAAATCTGTGGAGAAACAAATAGCCCACTGACTAGCCCTGTTTGTACAAATGGATTGTCAAATACAGTCCAATATATACAAATATGAATAAACTATGTAAGTCTAGACTTCTCCAATTTAACTCCAGATGGCTCATTATGCATTTAATATGTAAAATAAATATACTAATTTGCTATTAGTTTGTATAAAAAGTGGTGTTATTAAATTGTTATTGACTAAATATTGACGTCCACACCAAGTCTGCTTGTCTACCCATAAAAGTCATCGAATGCAAATGACCAATACTGATACAGGGGTGTTGAGTATCTAGTGGTCCCCAGTACGAATCAATACAATGAGACTTTTTTTTAAACTACCTACATGTCATCATCAGACTGTTCTTAATATAGTAATAAGTTTATAAGTTTCTTCACATTTTAATATTTTAGAGGTCCTTCTAGTCAGATGTGTATTTTGTGTCGTGCCGTACTTGGACCTAGTTAAAAATACAGCTCTGACTTAACCTCTAAATTAGTCATAATTCTCATTATCATAATCTTATTGGATATGTTAAATATCATAATAAAAAATATGTTACTTATGTGCCTATTACATAGCTCTGCGAAAGAAAACCATGTGCCATAATCTGATATTAGTGTTGTACATGTGTGTATCCTGAACTTTTACCTATGACGCCTTGATTAGCCTTTCTATTGATGCTAATGATGCTAACAATGCTAGCTCTATCGGTATACTATATTTATGCCCTTCATATATGGCTGATTGTGGTACCAGAGGTTTTCCATTTCACATTTTCCCAGATTGAAGCCAGCAGGATACAGTCCATACCAAATTATTATGACGTTCCAATCTGGCACTGCATTCATTCAATCAGATCTATCACCCGTTGGTCATTCCGTTGGTTATCCCTCTAGTCTAAACCCACACATCCCCAGTTCTGGTTTGGTTGTTGAACACGTGTTGCTTCTCCTTTAGTTCATGCCTCAGCGGGCAGCGGTGGACTTCACAGATCCGACTCGCACCAGAGGACAAGGCACATTTCTTCCCACACAGTCCGCCTAAATGAGTTTGCTCTCGTTTTCGGGAGAGGACCAATCCATAAAAGCCGCTCTACTTTGGCATTTGGAAAATCCATTTGCTATGATTGAAACTATCCAACTGAAACCGCCACTGTCAGTCTATTCTCTCTCAAGTGCTATCTGTAGAAATTATATTTTTAAAAGTAGGCGAGGGATGTTCGAGGATACAGGGAATGGATTGAGGAGCACTTTCACGTTTTGGTTTGAGATTCGGAACATATGGAACTACATAGGCTAAGTGGCTTTTCTGTACAGTGAACATTCCTGGATAGGACTGCACATGAAAATCAAACGACTTCAATTAAAGGCGCTGTACCAAATTTTTACTGTCTTAAAAATGAGAAAAACAGAACTAGTTTTGCGGTTTGCAGTTGTCCAAACTTATTCTTTATTTACCTTATGCATTCAAAGCATCCTAGTTATTCTCCGCAATGAATTTATTAGCGCTTTTCACAACTCAGAAACCAGTGCGGAGTTTTGCCGTGACTGTAAAGCTAGCAAAAACTAGCATGCTAACAACAACTAGCATGTTAACACGCACTTCCTGGTTCGGCTTGGTCAATAAAACTTTCTATTTAGATACAGACAGCGCACGGTGGTCTCATTTTGACCATAAGAGCTGCTACAAAACTATTTCATAAATGGATGATTTCAAAATTAAAGGTGCACTATGTAATTTTCCTGATGGAGGGTCTGTTTTTCTCCATGGCAATGGTATTGCTTTGTCTGGAATGTTCCACACTACTGCATTAAACACAGCCCATGGAAATAAGCATGTGTTTTTGTTACTTTGCACATGATTAATAATTGCACACATTTTTTTTTTTGCTAAATTCTACATTTAATGGTGCACAGTGTAATGTCTCCATCTCAGATCTGTGAAGAGAGAAGTCTGCTCAGGCAAGAATGCATGTTTTGAAAAGTATGTTTTGTATAATAGGCACCTTTAATGTCATACTGTGGAATAGTCCAGCCAAAGCACCACCTAATGATAGAAAATGATATTAATGGTTTATCAAATATCATTACCTTTTTTTGGCTCAGTGGATAATTTCCCTA
>KN469698.1:47443-58190 GCA_000787095.1 Periophthalmodon schlosseri
TGTGCCCGCAGATTTGCCGCAGATTTGCAGCCACACTTCTATTCTTCAAGCCCAGGTAAGATGTGGCTCCAGAATAACACATAGAAAATAATCTAATCTCAATCATCTTTTTCAAACCAAATACTCAAACAATTTCCTTTGACAAAAACTAGTTTGAATTGAAGCTGAAAAAAATGATATGCTGCAATATGAAAAGTTATATTTATCTTGCCAATAAAATGAATGATATAAATCCAAGTCCCTATCTCACAGTCTACTCTGACCCTGTGATGAACCACTATGTGCAGCTACAAGTTTTCATTTTCAAAGCAATCCTCTGTGAAATCTCTGCTCATTTTGTAGGATTGGTCTGAAGCCTGAAATGTGAATTTGTCGCTCAGAGAACCGGGGATGTGCCTTACTGCCAAAAGGCAAAGTTCAACCAAGTTTACGGTTATGTCTCTGTTGCCATGGTTACAGCATAAATCTTTCACACATATCACTGTCTAGTCTGTGTTTCAATGAAGCTCAATCAATGAAGCACTGTCTTAAGAAATAAAATAGTACACTGGTTTCCAAACTGTGGTTCACGTTTCAATACAGGTACGTGAGGTCCTAGAGGTGGTACGTGGAATCCTCAAATTTTTTCTATGTATTTGAGCAAGTTTGTCTTGTCCTAATACAGATATATTGTATAAGCAGCTCTTGAGGTCAAAATATGTCAGCTGCTTGCATCTAATTAAAAAGCATTTTTTTTCTGAGCTAGCATGCTAGTTGTTGTTAGCTTTATCATCATGGCAAAAGTTGTGAAAAGAGCTTATAAACTCATTGTGGTGAATAATTAGGATGCTCATGGATGTGAGGAATAATTTTACACCACTGCAAACTGAACTAAAATGAACTAGTTCTGTTTTTCTCGTTTTTAGGAATGTTAAAATCAGGTACAGCGTCAAGTCATTTTTCCACATTTGACCTCAAGATTTGGCGATTTGGAGAGGCATTTTTTCCTTTGGTGGTACTTGATGTGAATCTCTATCACAGTAAATTCTGCATTTCAGACATATTCTTTCACAATAGGGCAAGGACAACAAGGGCAACATAATACACTGACCATTTTAAACCATAAAATATAATGAGACAAAACTTGCTATCCTGTGTTTTTTTAATAAATTATCATTATGAGATGGCTAAAATGCAAAGTGGCTAATACTAACACCACGCAGCAAGCAGGTCCTGGGTTTGATTCCATGGTAACATGGGACCTTTCTGTGCAATGTTTGCATGTTCTCACTGTGTCTTGGTAGGTATCCTGTGGACGCTTCAATTTCTTCCATGAACCCAAAACATGCACAATAGGTAAAATCCTCCAGCTGACCAAGCCTAGCACAAGATTTGGAGGTCCCCCAGCGCAGGGACGTGCACAGCACCTGCCCCTTTGTCCTAAGGGCTCTCGTGGTCAACATATTTTTTAGATTTAATATTTGCCCCATGAAGAGAGTAGGTATGTAAAAGTCATTTTAAACACTCAAATATTCTATAAAATAATGTTGCTCTTGCTCCCTCTCTCTCTCCTGCCTCTCGCTCACTCATGTGCGTCTGTCTGTCGCAGCTTCCAGTCTGAGTCTACAGTACCTGTGTGTTTTAAGCTTAATAGCACATAGCGCCAAATCAAAAACTGTTGGAACAGTTTAGAGCCCATGAACATGCTCTACACCACCTATGCTTTTAGCCAGTTTTTATTTTTTGACAATCCGCCTCTTATCCTCTTATCACCTCTTCTTCACGATGTTATGAGCAAAACAGCTGATGCAATAGTATGTCTACCTGTTCAGTCGTGACAGCAGCCTATATCGCTGTGATGCACAACGCATTTCTCGGAAAATATCAGATTTCTTCATAAAAGCAACATGGCACACATCTAGGCGTGTGGACAAATGTTTTCGAGTGCTGTCTGGAGCGTTCATCCACAGCCCAGTTTAAGGCTGCAGCTCAAGCAGTGGCTACACTCACTGCGCTGTAGAGCATGGGCGGGGCTCCATTGGGAACCACTGACACAAAAGATGAAGAAAGTGATCAGTGTTTGTTAATGACAAATATACCATAAAAGCAGGTCAGTTGTTATAGTCTAAAATAAATAACTGACTGTTTTTCTTGGTGAGAAGTAGGCTACAACAATCTGTCTATATCTTGTACTCCTGGGGGAGAACCTCCAGACCCCCCTCACATGGTTCTTTCGTGCTCTCTGTTATTTTTGTAATATTCTTATTGGTCCCTCAGCTAATATAGCCTACAACCATATGCACAAACCAAAAATCATATTTGTTTACTTTTTTTTTTGTGTGCTTTCAATGGATACGTTCATTTTTAAGCGATATGGAAAAGTGCTCTTTTTTCTTGGTAGAGCACCTGTCCCTCAAAATGAACATGCCCCTGCCCCAGCAGCACTGAAGGATGGGTCAAATGCAGAGGACAAATTTCCCTACGGGGAGCATACAATCTAACTTACTCATAGAACATTTATTTAGCTTAGTGAGAAAAATATATACTGAAATCAAACAAATCTAGCAAGTATCACTATATCAGCTGTTGTTATTTTCCTTGCTAGCTCACCACATCTCGCATTGTAATAATTACGCTGAATGACGCCATCTCCGAAAAGTGCTCTGACCTTTCACCCCATCACGCTTCGCCTTCAGACCGCAGAGTGTCTTGTTTATGTGCGTGCGTGACATAATGTTGTTTTAGACAGTCTGGAGGAGCTTTTGAGAGCACGCACCCCAAACAACATGGTGACACATCGCGAGGTGATTAACTCTTCGCCACTGTCTGAGGATATAAATAGCGAGCGGAGACAAAGCCCTGGGATGGCACATTGGATTTTCATTAAATTGTTGCTTGGAAACACAGTAATCGTCAGACGAGGATTGCAGAGAAAATATTGAAGTTCATGAAACACCTCCAGAGTTTAATGGTGGAGGCGCTGACAGATCGCAACTGTTAGGTCTAGCTATTAACACTTTTGGAGTTGATTTATCTGTTTTGCTGGTTTAACGGGGAGAGATAAAGAGAATTCTTCATTGAATATGAAAAATCCTTATATTTTTAAATGTGAAAATCAGTATATAGCTTTGTTCAGGCGTGTTTTAAGTGCACATTAAGGTAAGGTGTACTTTATTGTCCCCGTAGGGAAATCTGTCCTCTGCATTTGACCCGTCCTTCCGTGTTGCAACCTGGGGCAACCTGTTAGGAGCAGGGGACCCATCTCCAGATCCAACGGCGAACCTTTTTGCAGATAAGTGAGACCGCTAACCCCTCAGCCACTGTTCTGCCTAAGTCCGTCTTAAGTCTATCTTCCTTCCTAAACCTCAAAATGCTCAATTCCACGCCAATAAGTGGTAATCCTGGAATGCTTCTCTGAGTTTAGTGCTCCATTCAAATCATCTCAGTTTGAAAATTACCTACACAGACCCTTGGATGTGGCAGCTACTTCACATTGCCTTGTTTGAACTGCTTTACTCTTAAGTGCAACCACAATTGTTAGCAGTGGTTTGTAATCAGTGTAGAGTTACGAACTTCCTTTTGCATAGATGTTATAGATATTAGCCACGTAAGGGGTCCAAAAGCAGCACAGAGATTTATTTATTAGTCACATCTCAAAGAATTTTCAGTTAGCCCAGTGTTGAAACCAATGGCGATTTTAAGATGCCAAATACTAAACCAACTTTGACAATCTACTGACAATCTACAGTTGGTGGGTTAATGCTGAACTTACTGAGACACCAACACTGATATTCTCATTACAATACAAATTCAAAACAAAATCGAGAAGCAAAAGCAGAAAGACATTTGGTGTAGTTTACTTTTTGTTTTGAAGTGAAACGTGTGGACAGCCGGATCCATAAAGCACTCACCGCCTTGACGCTAATCTAAAGTCTCTAGGCTCCCCGAACACGGACACATCTTGCTGCTCCATTCTCTCCCAAATGCTCTCCGCCGTTTTAAAAGCTCCAAATGGAAAAGAGAAAGAAACAGCTCTGAAAGGTTTGGCTTGCATTTCAGCCCTGTCATTCTTCCCCCACCGGTTGAATAATAGAAACTATACCGAGAATACACATAGCACATGAATGATTTAGAGGGATGCCTTTTAGAGAATCAGACAAACAGAAGATTGTGCGTCAGCCAAAGGTCGCATTTCATTAGAATTGTCACAAACACGGAGCCGGAGAGGAGAGCCAGGGAGCAGGGCTTTTAAAATCACACCGCAGACTATGGAAGATGCACTTTTAAGGGTTCTGCGGATGCACCAAGGCAAAGTAATGAAAAGTGGTCGCATGGAAAACAGCATATATACAGGTTTGTGCGGTTTTCAGTCAAACAAAGTAAATATTTAATTTTGAACTATGTGCTCTATATGGGGAAATTCAGTATTATTGTTGTTTCATGATGCAAATGCTGTAGGGTTGTGCAATTATTCCTTTTTTTTAAATCAAGATATAGATTCAGTAAATTCTACTTGTCAATGATCAGCTTGTTTTTTTTTTTTTAATTCAGAGTTAATCCTCTGACAGTTAAAGAATGTGGTTTGGAGCAAAGTTTAGACCTGAGAGGAAGAAATGTGACTAGTTTTTTTGTTGTTTTTAAGCAACACGTCAGCCACTGGAGATACATGTGTTTTATTCCATACTGTGGAAGATTATAGCCAAATGAACAACATTTCCATGGAAACAAGTAGGAGGAGGTGCTCCTTCAGGCCAAATAAGAGTCAGGTTTGTGGAGATACAAGCCTGCTCACAGTAATGACATAATAACATGTTTTTTGCCCAGCCCTAAAATACTGTAGTATGTGACAATGGTATTGTTTCAATGGAACAGTGACCTGTCCATGATGTCCATCTTAATGAAAGTAATCTTTTTTAATCTCTATTGGAATATTAATGACTGCCTACATGATGGAATTTATATCTTCAAGAAGCATTCCGAGAAGTTATTCCGTCACACTTTTGTGCAAATGTTTGATTTTAGTATTTTTCTTTTTTCTTCTGATTAATTTATTTTCAAAAATCAAATGTTTACTCAGACTCACAGTGTTCTGGAGGACCTAGCTGGACGACTGGTTTATGGTACATATTTTAAACTACTTTATTTTAAATGGTTTAAAGTTATTGCTCACTTACCTTATGCATTCTGAGCATCTCACGTATTAACCGCGATGAGTTTATAAGTGAGTTCAAAGCGGGGACATATTCTTTATATAATATATCTGTACTGGTGCAAGACAAATTTAGCTAAAAATTAGGCACAGGGCCTTTAAGTTGATGGAGCAGATGGAGTACGCGGGATAACGGAATCCAAGGACACAGAAACATTTAGCTCAGGAATCCAGCTCAGGACCTTGAGATATACGAGACAAAGCTCACCACATTAATCAAATTTAATACATCATAATTCAAAGCAGATGGCAAAGCATTTCTTTTTATTTTTGCTGTTGTTTCCAAAATGTAAAATGTTTTGTCTTTTCCATATCCCCAATGCAGCAGCAAGAAACAAACCTAGCGTTCTGTCAACTTGTATCCGCTCTCAAAACACGCACCTGCTGGCTGTTTGCTCCCCCACCGATGATTTATGCAACTGCTTCCTCCATACATTTTTCTTGCTTTTTCATCGAAAATACCTTTTTAAAAAACCTCTCCGGTGCTAGCGTGCGGCTAAACTACCCTCCGCGCCGAAGCCCTGCCGCGAACCCGCATCTATCTCGATATGAATAATGACAAAACATGTAATTACATCAACGCTGCGCCCGGGGAGACACGCACAGCTCATGTTCGCATTAATATGGCGCACCGGAGCCCCCTCCAGGACGGGCCCCCAGGTGTCTTATGCTGTTTACACACTCCCCCCAACCCATTCATCACTGCCCGGGAACGCACCAAGGTCAATGAGCCGCGGCGCTGGAGCAAAAACCAGGCCTGACGTGGAGCAAGTGCAGGAGGAGTCGTTTGGATCACTTATGTCAAACTCACTAAGGGCCACTACAGTACGTGGTAATAGTGTTAAATGGAGCTGGGATGGTGCAGAAGGAAGAGAAGAGTACGGTTCATAACGGAGTCTACAGAAATTAAGGAGTAAATGATAAAGACAGATGGAACAAAAAATGTTGGTGACACTTGCTAATAGCTACACTACAAAAAACAACAAAATAAACCAAGACCTTATTCATAATGAAGAAATTGTTTATTAAGAATGAGTAGAGTAACGCAGGTGTGCTGTTAGCATGCTAATTGTTAGCATTACTGTGAAGACTCCGCTCTGGCCTCTGAAAGTTGAGAAAAAGTGCTTATAAACTCATTGCGGGGAATAATTAGCACTGCTAGGAATGAGTACGTTGCAAACTGTTTAAAATGAACTAGTTCTGTTTTTCACGTTATTAAGATACTTACATGAAACGTGATAAATCAAGCTAATATGAACTCTCTAAAATCATAGTACACTCACGCCACTCCCTCTCATCGTCTAGGACTATGTAAAGAGTTCGGTGATGGCTCACTGGTACAGTCTTCGCCCCCAAACCTGAAGGTGTAGGAGGTGTAGGAGTAGGCCTACATGAATTTTAAATTTGGTACAGTCTTCGCCCCCAAACCGAGATTTTTCTATAAGCTGCTAGTAAAATGCTAAAGCTAAACAAACTACATTTTTAAATACTAATACCTCAAACTATGACACCTATTTGACACACGATTTTTTTGGTTTACCCGGTTGGAAACGTTCACCTTTTTGGAGAACTGAACTACTTACTCATGGATAGGAGTAGGCCTACATGAATTTTAAATAACGCCAAGTCTATAATGCCATGAGCTATTTCCAAAGTGTTAGCAGTGAAGAGCTCTAGCAAGAGTGTTGTAGAGCATTCCAGAATATGAACATTTTCTCTCATACAAGTGTATTGCACAACAAATTCTGTTGTTTTGGAAGGAACGGTTTAGTTAGCAGAGCCAGAATACACCAGTCCTCCCACAAATTATATGACATTACTCAGGATCTGCAGCTGTCAGTGGGCGGCATATAGGAGCAAGGGCGCAATCTTTAGGAGCACATCGACTAAGAATGGAACAAATGAAAGGATTTAAATGAATGCACTCCGCAAGAAAACGACTGGGCCGAGAACTGCTGAATAATCCATGGATACACAAATTGCAAATGGACCCAGAGATATAGCACTTTTTCATGGGCACTCAAAGAATCCTTCAACCATTCGTACACACAAACACATTCAAATATTTCTGCTAGTTGTAGCAGATCATGTGTGCTGCCCAAAGACACAAATTAGGAAAGAAAAAAAAAAAAATCTATCAATAATTATAGATTACAGATATATATTTTCTTAATTTAACATAGTTAAATAATTTTATGTGTAAAAAATGTCCCAAAGTGCATGCATTTACGGTACAAAATCTGAACAATATAAATAATAAGATAGAACTTGCCTGGGATCCAGAATACACACTTCTTCAATACTTTATAGAGATGTGAGTCTGGTGGCCAGTGAATCTCCTCGTTTTCAGATGGGCATGATTGACAGGTGGATTAGTCAATCAGGGACACACATGGTCCATCCTCATCAAAACAAATATGGCTGCTTACAAGGAAAAAAGAAGGGTAAAAAATATAATGGATTTCTGTCGAATCAATGAGAGAAGCACTAAACTCTGTTAATCTGAGGTGAGGGAAATGTGATTTTGTTTGTTAATGACAGTTGACCAATGAGCACCTTTGTTTCACATGCGTCACTGAAATAAGCAAATCTGATTGGATGATCATGTTTGGTTCTGGCTTGAGTGTTGAAGAAGAGTGAGGTCACCAGACTGGTGACTCCATCTGTATAAAAAATGCAGAGAGATATGATTCTGGATTTGCTGGGCAAAGATAGAAAAATAGATAAAAAAAGATTTCGTTTTTTTACTATACTGGGAAGTGCTATAAAAATACTTACAAATATAAATTTGACCAACTCTGTAGTTTATTTTTGGGTGTAGTGTCGCTGTAAAGTGGATCTATGAAAGTGAAAGATTTTATAGTTCACCGCAAGGGTTTTGTCGGCAGAAAACCAACATTGCGTAAATGACCACACAAATGTGGAGTCGCTCGAATCTCAGAGCTTGCAAGAAGGTTAATTTCAGGTCATCCATACAAAGTCCGAAAATCTTTATTATTTAGATTATTGTCATGGCGGCTCAGTGAAATGTCAGAGCAAACCATTGTTTAGTTGAGTGTGAGGTCAGGCAGTGTTCAACTGGACTCAGTTGCCTTTCTAGTTAAATGACTCGACAAAGCTGTATGTTACTTTATAGTCAAAAAATAGACTAAATCAAAAGCATATTTTGTTTATTTATTGCACTGAAAAACCTTAAAAAACATGCATCCTTACTGTGAACGAGCTTGCATCTCCACAGACCTGACTCTTATTTGCCCAGGAGGAGGGTCTCTTTCTCCTTGTTTCCATGGAAATGTTGTTCTCTTTGGCTATAATCTTCCGCAGTATGGCATAAAGCTTGTTTATATAAATGGAGAATGTTCCAAGGTATGGTTGTATCTTTCTATTTCTATGGAATCATGTGCCACTTCCAGAAATCCAGGGACAATACCTAAATCTGCTCTGTACAATACATTTATTCTGCAGTGTCCCTGTCAAATAAATCAATCAATACGTAAGTAAAGTTACATACGGTGGCTTTAAAAAAATGCACTACAATGTCATTTAACTCAAAACGCAAGTGAGTCCAGTTGACCACATCAGAACCATTAGATTAGTTATGGCCAGTACTGAACTCTATGCCTGCCGTTCATCTCTATCTCTCTAATGTGTTTGTGCAGCTTTGCTCTGCACTAATTGCTCAGTTTAACGCTGAACGGACTGACGCGCGCCCATGTCCGCCAGCGGCATATGTAAATCAACGCTCATTTGCATCCGGTGATGAGTCTTCTGACGTCCATCACGCCGCGGCTAATTGTCTGGAAACCATAATTATAGCGGGATATTGTTAATTGCTCATTAATTAGAGCGTCACTCCCTTCAGCCGACCTTCATAACTTAGCTCTTTTTTCCGGAGGACAACCCCTCAAACCCCCATGCCCCCTTTTTAGATTTATTTTCCTTATAAAACTGAAATGTCCCGGCGCTAAAAATACACCGTGTCTGCGTGTGGCTACGGGACTCACTCGACGTTCCCACAACAATTAATCACGTACGCGTAAGGCTGCTGTAAATGAAGTTAGTGTCCCCGGGTGTCGCAGCAGCCCTCTGGAAATGAGCTTTGGAGAAATGTCTGGTCTCATACGCTGCTACTGTTACCGATGGAGCCAAAGATGGATTCCTGAGGTGAGGGAATAACAGAAATGAAGTTAAATGAGGCTTAATGAAGAGAGGACCTGGGAGAAGTCTGTACCGCACTAAGTTTAATGAACATAGCGGGACTGTCTAGGGCTTTCGGAAAGATTTGCAAGATGAAGTAAACCAAATGAAGGTGTTGAAGACTGGATGAACAATTTACTTTTCATCTTGCATTCTGTGGCCTTAATTTCTTTTTAAACATGTTTTTGGTCACCTGGGATAAGTATTTAAAGATGAGGTATTGCCAGGGCTGGACTGGGAGAAGAATTTGGTATTGTATTGATTTGTTTTGTATGTAAGCTTTTGTATATTTATGGAAAATTGTCATGTGGGAGCATGGGTGATGTAGGCCTTTGGGCTGAGCATTAGACAGAATGGCACTGCTAACCATAAGGAGGGTTTGAATAGGGCTTGGGAGAGATCACTACATTACACAAAATGCATGGATGACACCTAAAACTTTATAACATAGTAAAAAGCGCCAAAAGGTAAATTTTGCGTAATAGCCCCTCTTTAACATTTTCTTACTTAAAATACTGTATACGTTTGAAAAATACACTTCATAAATTACACTTCAATACATTTCCAATGAGCTCCCTCTGCTGTCACCAACAGGAATGAACAACGGGAAAATAAATGAAGTCCTTAGGCAATGTGATTGCAAGGCTAATAGAACCTTGCGTTTGTTGTGACCACAAAACAATTACGGAAATGGTTTATGGGCTTATAAAGTGCGTAGAAGAAGTCCAAATTTTTACCTGTGACGCAACAATTTGGGCAAAATGCGAACAGAGCATTTTTGAGTGCTCAGAGAAGATGATTTTGCATTAATACGTAAATAAAACAAACTTGAATGAAGCAAAATACAACTCCCGGTAGGTAGGATGAGGGAACAACAATGTAACATGGTTAAAAGATCATAAAAGTCTATTTTACATATGAATCCTTTAATTATTGTAGTGAGTTCACACGTTGTTGAAGACTATCCAGCGACTATGCAGCCACTCTGCCTTCAGATGTGTATGCTATAGATAGTACAGTTATTTGCAGAAATGACATTTTGAGACATATGACAGATTATTTTTCAATCTGGCATGTAGGTCATTTAGATTGATTGTTTCACCTTTACATGGAGTCTACCATCTATACTTTTGGATCCTTGATTTTCAACCACTGTACCGGAGTTGTGCCCAGAAAAGAAACTAAAGAAGAGAAAAACAGTTCTTTGAAAACACTGCGATGAATTGTGCAGAGGACTTGTATGAAGCAAAACAAGACGCCCCCTGCACTTTGAGATACTGACATGCTGCAATTTAAAAGATGAGAGTTTGTTCAGGACAATGAGCTGCACAAAGCCAAGGTAGATTCATTCTTTCTTTCCCT
>KN469698.1:58262-70205 GCA_000787095.1 Periophthalmodon schlosseri
TTCCCTTACTTTTTTTTTTTGCTGTCAGTAATAATAACTGTGCTAGCTACAAAAGTACTTTATCAGGGCTGCATGTTATTTATTACTTGCCTGGGATCCAGAACACACACTTCTTCAATACTTTTCGAAGATGTGATTCTGGTCACTGGTGAATCTCCCAGTTTTCAAATGGGCATGACTGACAGGTGGATCAGAGACATGTATCGGAAAAAATAAAGGGAAAAAATTAGGGCCATCAGTTTCTTTCTTTCTTTTCTCTTTTTTTTTGTCAATAACCGCGAATAATCACAAAATCGCAATATATTTCCTCACAATAATTGTAACTCAAAAATATCATGTCATCCCTTATCACAATTAAAATCTGATTGCACGATCACGTTTGACTGGGTTTGAGACGCAGTGGATGGCATAGGGACCACACTGATATCCCTGTTTAAAAAATACAGATTTAGTCACGTTATTACAAAAATGTGACTAAACCCAGACAAAAACAAGACAGAATTTAGGACTAAATAAATGAAGTCATGACAAAACTGTCTATTTTGTTTTAAAATACTTTGAGGACTTCAGGGACCGGCCTCCTGCTGGTGCTCAGAGTCAGGACAAAACATGGGGAATCGGCGTTTGAGTTTTAAGCAGCTAAAACCTGGAACAGTCTTCCTGAAGATGTGAGACAGGCCTCTGCTTTGACAATGTTTAAATCCAGGCTCATAACGGTTTTTATAAAGGGTTTTTATAAAGGGTTTTTATTCTGCACTCTTCTCTTTTAATGTTTATTTTATGATTATGCATGTTTTGATTTGTTGTATTGTGATTTTAATGTCTTTCTTATTCTGTAAAGCACTTTGAATTACTTGGTGTATGAATTGTGCTATACAAATAAACTTACCTTGCCTTGCCTAAACTATAAATCAAAAAAAGAAAAACAAAGATCTGTCGAATGGAGAACCTCTTTTAGCAATAAGAATAATGCATGCATCAATATTGCGATTTTGGTCAATGTTGGTAAGCCGTTGTTTTTGCTGAAGAATGTAGCACACTTTAATTGGTTCGTAGCATGCTTTTTTTTGTTAAGCGTCCCAGGAGGCCAAAACCAAGATGATCTTATTACAAAGCTGATACTTACAAAGACGTTCATTACACATATCTATCGCGCTGCCCCGTTAAAATATAAAAACATTTCTAAACCAAATCATTGTTACTGTTACAACAGAATGGGTTTAGATGTTAAAGTGGGACTAAACACCTAAACTTCACTCACAACAAAGTAATGAAGAGAGTGAAGGGAGAGGAGGGGCGGGGTCTGGGGGTATGAGGAACAGTGTGATTGGTCTAACAGGTATCGATACTGGTGTTTGTAATCAGAAACACCTGGCTGTAATCAGGGCAATCTTTCGTAATGTCACCGACTACGGGAAACTGCAGAGGCCACTGAAGGCAGCACAAACTTGACCTCGATCCAGAACTTCTATTTCTAGCTGCCCCATATTTAATTCAACCTATTACTTATTTTTAATGTATCAATTCAAATGGAAGTTACACCAGAATTATGGAAAATGGAACATGTTTTGCCTTTACATGAAGGTGGGACAACTAAAAATGTAAATAATTTCCAGCCAGAATCAAAATTATGTCTTGTCTTTGCAAAAGTTTTAGAAGTTAGTTGCAAATCAAGTTACAATTTATTTAAATAAATGCTCTATTTTGAAATCTTATCAGTCGGGTTTCAGAAAAGGTCATAGTGCTGTCACTGCAACCACAAAAGTTTTAAATGACATTTTCACAGCCCTTGATGACAAACAAGATTGTGTAGCTCTGTTTATTGATTTAACTAAAGCTTTTGATTCAGTGGATCATAAAATCCTCTTGAAGCATCTGAAACATATTGGATTTGGCAAGGCTACATGCAATTGGTTCCAAAATGATCTTTCAAACAGAACCCAGGCAGTAGTAGCCAATGGGTTTAAAACGTATCCTTGAAAATACATATCTCGGAATTATGTAACAGTTTAAAATCAAAGTTATTATTTTATTATAGAAACAACTGTATCCCATTACAGGAAAGAATTACAGGAAATAAATTGTTAAAGCAACCTTTGTTTCTGTACTAGTTTATGGAGTTTATATAATACAGACTTCAGGCTCTACTCTGAAACCTTTAGACACACTCTTTCACTCACCTGTTTGTTACATAACAGGTGATGAGTTTAAAACCCATCACTGTTCACTCTATGAAAAAGTAGGTTGTCCATCGCTATCTGTCAGAAGAGAACAACACTCTAGAACATTTATTTATAAGGGACTACGACGATAGACTGCCTGAATATCTCACTTGTTTGTTGATCTTTGATAAAGGAACTTTTAACGCAAGATCTCATGATTGTCTACATCTAAAAACTGGCCGCTCTAGAACTGAAATGGGAAAAAAAAAGCTTTTGGTTATTTTGCTTCCCAAAAATGGAATACATTTCAAGGACATGCAAAACCAGATACATTGGTGCCACTAATTCACTTTCATAATCTGGTGATAAACATTTATAATCACACCTGCTCCTGTTTTTAAGGTTTTAAATGGACCCATGCAGGTACTTGTTTTGTTTGATTTTGCTTGTATTTTTTCCTGTATTTTAACAGGGCGCTCATGAAAAATAGTCTGAGTGCTCTCATTGGGCTCTCCCTGTATAAATAATAATAAATGAAATGAAACGTGGATTTAGGGAGTTTTGACGAGAAAGCTGCAAATGTATCTAGTTTGCACTAAAATTGAGTAGAGTGGATAATGTTATTAAAACACCATAAACACAGTTTAGTAGCATAAAAAGTGGATTTGGTGTTTAGCTCCACTTTAAAAGGAGCACTCCTGGATGAACGAGAGATTACACTGACCTACAGTGTTTCTATTGAAAACCAGGTCAAAATGCCGGCAGCGGGCAGCACAGGGCAGTTTGGCCGATATGTTCGTATGATGCAATTGCACTGTAAAGAGAATTAATCAAGGATGTGGTTGTTTTTGAAGCAAATAGTTTTCAGCTCACAGGTGTAAGTAACCAAGTAACTTTTGGTGCAGAGGCCACCACCTGCTCGTCTCCATGGTGATGCTAAAGCTTTGCCTGGAGCATGAAATGTACTTTCACGACATTGAAAGTATCTTGCTTGAATTCCTGCAGTTAAAGGCGTTTTTATTCAGGGTTTATGCAGGTTTCAACAAACCAAATGTAATACTTTTTACTGCCTTTTTAATGCCACAATTAAGGATTTTTAATGCCATTAACAGATGCGGAAAGAAAAACATTTAAACTTTTATCTTGTCAAATTACCGTTCTTTTTATTTTATAAAGCTTATTTACTGCAATGCAAATGGATGTTTTGAACCTAATTCTACCAAATAGCTTTTGTATTAGGGATAAATGCATTCACTGAAAATGTTTCCAGCTAAAATGGCTGCCCCAGACTCAATAATGCTGCTGGGACATGCACAAATGTAAATAAACAAACTGAAGGATATCTTTAAACAGTCCTCATGGAGCCTCCAGATGACTATTAGACCAAGGCTTTGTACATTTAAGTGAAACTAAACTGAAATGGCACTTTTGATGTAATTTAGTATTATCATTCATTAGCAGAAACTCTTTGGTTTATTTGTAAAACATGAGTGTAACAGAGAAAAAAGCATGGCAACCGTGCTAAACCAGGTTTTGACCAAGACAAACCCAAAAGCAGAAAAATTAAAAGCAGGAAAAACTTGCGCTGAACAAGATCATAGCCAGGAAAAAAAGGACTATATTTGCCATAAAGCAGAACTAAAGAGTAAGTCTTATCAGGCACGAACCAGGTCTAAACCAAGACTAAGCCAATATTCAGTTGGACTGGGCCAAACACAGTCAAAGTTTGGCTAACAGTTGGACCAAACCAGTGCAAATGCAAATGCGACATAAGCAAAACAATGCCAACAACAATCAGTTTAACGGTATCATATAGAAGAAACTTAGACGAAACATGACCCTAAACAAAAACTTTAAGTTTAAAAAGAAAAATGTTACTTCAAAAATGACTTCATCTGCATCAGTTCATCTTCTTTTAGTTCCAAGTGCTTCTCGAGATCTTTCAGCTCATTGCATTTTCCCTAAATCATCTCCTCATTATGTTAGATTTGGTTTTAGTTAGATTTATTTTCTGCCAACTCCAGGTATAAAATTCTAATACTCTGACACTAATACCATTTGTGCTCCCAGACAAGTTCAAATGTTCACTGTGAGCATGATTTTCACAAATCTAATTTCATGACAAATGCAATTCAAAGGTTTCAGGAAATGATTCCTTCCTGATTTGATGCATTTTCTGCCAACCTGTTCCCTTTATTGCTGTAGCAACTAAGGACAATGCCATACAATGCCTTCACATCAGGAAGCAATCCATGAATAGATATTTTAACCTGCTATATCTAAAAGGTCAGCACCAGTCCTGGTGTCTGCACATGTTGGTTGGGTCCAAGAATGAAATGTCCCTTACGGTAGAGTAGGGTTCTTTTCTTGTATCGTTCTTGTATCTTGTATCCTGCATAGGCAAGTTAAGCAATCTCTTTTAAATTCTAGAGCAGAAAGTTTGCCTAGTTTAGAGTTTGGTTTGCATTGAAGAGACTAGCAAAGATGCAGAGAATATGTAGCATGTAGTTTAGTATTTGGCAATATACGTAACACAAATAATTACCTTTATTACAGACCGTGCCTAAGTCCATGTTGACATGATTTGCATCAACCCAGTTGTTCTAGTCCTGGACATCCAGTTTGGTCAGTTTAAAGGGTGTCATGTCCTGGAGCAAATCCCTTTTGATAAAGCGTTGGATGAGGTTCTATATGATTACATCGTTGAGTAACAAGGTATTTTAAACAACAAAGGAAAAAATGAATGAGTCAAATAAATGTAAGGATTTAAAATAGTAAAATGTGAATTACCATCATTAAAGCTGTCAGAGGAATGGCAGGACTGGTTCATTTGTTTAGTATTTCTTAAGGAAAAGACTGAAGATTCTAGATAGTGCCATAAAAAACTGAAGTGCGCCTTCCATCAGCCGTTCACTAAGGGCAGCCACGAGGTTATCGAAGGAGGTGGTTCGTGGATTTGGCACAGCTTTTTCTTTGGACAGCCTCTACATAGTTTAGGCCACAGCTCAATGGCCTTTTCCACAACTGGCACATTCTCCACCCACCTATGCCCACAGAATGGTAGAGGGAAAAGTGCTGAGCCTGTGAGCTTGGCTAAATCTGCTCTTCTCGCAGGGATGTTATGGAATAAGAAGTGCACGGCTCGCAAGAGTTTCTCCACAGTCCAAAAAAGAGAGGAGAAAAGCCATTTTTCAAAGATTTATGTAGTGTGTGAAGTCTGCAGCTCTCAACACAAATCAGCTGGTGACCACATTGTTCTGAATGCTTTTGTTGGAGAGCATTGTGGAACTTTCAATTTACATTTAGCCCATCTACTATACTAATGGATAGACGATCAAGGTACAAAGAGCACACAGATTCCTAGGAGAATAAATCAATATAGTTTTATGAGTAAGGCATTTATCTGACAAATATGTGTTTAGCTGAATATATATTTAAACACTATAGGGCTCAGTTAAAGTTCTCAATATAGTAGAAAAAACTTTAAAAAATATATATTTTTTTTAAAAATTATATCAATTTTTCAAGCCTTTATAATAATTGTGCAATATCTAATTTTCCATTTAAATTTCACTCAATTAATTATGGAGAGTACACAGTACATCGATCAATACAATGATGTTGCATAATAGCCTCCCTAATCACTAGTGTAACATCAAGCCGCCTTGTAATGCTCGAGCACCTAGTTTTAGAAATGCACTTGAAATAATGTTTTGTTTTGTTTTTTGTTTTTTTTATGGTATTACTATTACCAAAGCACACTTTACAGGCCTACCATTAATTCTAAAGGTCACTTACTTTAAAGTGTTAGAGCAGATCTGCTGCTCTTGAAAATCCCATGAACTGTGAGCCAGGTTGCCCTCCCAGAAACAAACATGGACATCCAGCTCTTTTTTTGTTGATACGTTTAAGCTTTCATCAAACACGAGTAAAAACGTCCAGCATCGTTGACAGCCGTGGTCAACTGCCGTGGGGGGCGAGTCTGAATTTGATTACGTAGGCAGTTTTACGTTATGTTTTTGCAATTTTTGAATCAGGAAACATTGCACAAAACAGTTCGTCCCTTCACTGGATGCATATGAACGAGGCTGCACAGTATGTAGACCCCAGAGGACCTCCACCTCCAGAGTCGCGCCAGAACCAAATGTTGCACGAATGTCACTGCACATCTTGACTGGGGCTCTACCATAAAAAGTCATCATATTTATTTGCAACCAACTTGTGGCAGTCGGAGAGCATGTGAGATTTAACAGTGATGATCCCCGTAGTTCCTAGTTTAAAAGCTTTCTTACAAAAGCTGCAAAATCCTTCTCCGTCTTGACTGATCACGGGTTTCAACCACAATTTATAATCCCCAACGTCAAGCCATGACTTGATTATTATGCTTGCATTTCCCCACTGTTAAATGGGGCGAGTTTGTGGCTCACAACATCACGACAGCAAGAACCTCGGGGACAAGCTTCCGCCGGTGCAAAATAACATCCGGTGGTGTTCGGCGTATGTGGCGTATAAGAAACGTTCTAGGTCATGCTACACACAACATTTACATTTACAGCAAAATTAACTGACATGAATGTAAATGTTAACTAGACACTAGTAAAACTGCCTATTTTTAATGCCGCTTGAAATTAAATTGAATGGTTTTTAATGCTTTTTAAGGCCTTAATTTCTGCAAAATCCATTAAATTACTTTTAATGCTTTTTAATGCCCCGAGGAAACCCTGATATTGCTAAATTAATGATAGAATTTGAGAAACAGCCATTTGTACTGTGAAAGGGATCACCTCTCTACAGATCTCATCTGTAACTTAGCCTGTTAGCGTCACATTTAATGCCACTCTGTAATAGGGTTAAATCTAAAGAGTAGTAAGATCTATTTGACGACAATCCTTATTTGTTTCCCATCCTCCTTCAAAAGACTTATTCTTTTGAACCCTGACCTCTATTCTGGTTTTGGTTCATCGTCAAACTCCAAATGGATATCCCGCTATTGAAAGGAAAAAGAGTTGGTGATGTTATCCTTTTGCTAGCCAACTTTGGTGTCCAAAGTCAGTCTTAGAACTACTTCGGCTGGTAGTTATAAATAACCCAAATGCCAGTAGATGAGTGGATCTCAAACTTTCACACTTAGAAAAGATTAGGCTTTTTTTTTTGTGGTACCTTTGGTGGTGTCTAAATCGATCCTATAACAGGACTATTCCAGGTCTAATCTAGGGCTAAACCAGGTCTAAAAGTGGACTACATAATTTCCAGTGTAGTTCTAAACCAAGTCTGTCCAAGTACCATCTGGAGGTTGTACATGTACCACAGTTTGCGAAAAATCTTAGGTAGTATTTTAATGGTATTTGGCAAAAATATCATGTTCTGTCACAGCTTAAGTTGAAGCTTACCCCAAAGCCCAAATCCTTCTGTGAGCTAGCTTAGCGCTGCCTGGGCCTGGGGTACAGACTGGGAATGTGCTCCTGGATGTTTGCTACTCATTAATAGTAATGTCCACAGCGCCGGGGCCTGATTTATGAAAACAATAGAGCGTCTTCGCTTAAAACCAACACGCGGTTCAGGTGGCGGCGTAGGGACTCGCCTGCCGCCCGATCAAAGGAACTCCCCAAGATTAATGAGCAAATTAAACTGCAGTAATGTGTGAAATCTCTCCTCCTCGCCATTAATAAAACATGTGAATTAGTCAGATCAAAAGAAAAGAGGGGGAATTGGAGATGATTCTGTGTGCGGTAGGAGACAAAAAGCCAGCACAGACATGGTTTTAATGGGGTTTAGTCCTTATTATGGAGCAGGGGAGGGAAGTGATGCCACCCTGCTGCAGGCATTCACATGAACTGAGGAACAGAAAGAGGACAGAGCATTTTTTCATGAAAATACAATGAATACTGAAAAGATAAAAGTTTGGCTTTCTAGCATCATTAACTATGGATGGAACTTTTTACTGTAGCATGCCTTTAACAAGGCAAGGAAAAAGCATTGTAGAGTTGGATGGGTACAGTAGCCTAAAATTTATAAGGAGCAGTGAAAAGATAATTAGGTATTTAAATTGTTACCCGCAGCTCTACCACAAACCCTTCACCAGTATTCACATGGGTGAATTTTTCAGACTAGTGAAGCAGGGTGACAGCAGTTGCTCAGCCAATCCATTCTCATCCCAAAGGGTTACATAGCACCACATGGCTCTTTCTTCTGTGTTTGCCATAAATGAATGCACAAATGTGTCACCAAGTGCTTCTTTTATGAACTACTCAATGGGGGAAAAACACTATTTTAAACTTTAAGAGGGAAAAACAATGTTCAGCATGTATATAAGTGGACTGAGGGAGTGTGACGTCACCCATAGTGTTCGGCTCCAGCTAAACGAAGCCAGTCGAGGCTAGCAATTATATCCATATTTGGAAATCCAGGTGCGCAACTAAAGAGCCAATCAGGAGCAAGGTTGTGGAAGGTACTCGCCCCTTCCCACCCACACACTGACAATTATCACAGCTTGTTACCCCCTGCTAAACCAATCAAACCTGTTGCTAAGCTAGAAGAGCAACCTTGGGGAAAAAGGCACCAATTGGTCTGTTATTAATGTTCATTGTTGTCCACCTCGAAAAGAATAATCATTATTTAATAACATCTACTGACATTTCCTTCTCTCTCACAGAAAGGTTACTGTGGATAGCTTCAATGTGATTAAATATTTTGGCTAAAGGAACCAGAAAATCCAAGCCGAATATTGTCTTGATGAACTAACCCACCAAAAAAAAAAAAAAAACCCAAAACAAACCCCCCCTCAAAAAAAATAGCCATGTTAGCTATTTCCCTTGATGGTTTTATTTTTGTTTTGAATTTCACTGGCTCCAATCTCCAGCGTCCTTTGTGCAAACTCAATAGCAGATAGCAGCTAATTAATTACACCCACTCGGGACATATTGACTGGTCACAATGTGCAAATATAGAATCTTTTTGAACCTAGTGAGGATTGGCATATTGCTTTGGTGGACTGTCTCACCAACCGTTCATGATTTTCAAATGCTTCATATGAATCCACAGCTGTTAGTTCTCATTGGGGAGGGTCTCATAGGAGCGCGGTCCTAATGAGCTTCATTTGATCTACGTCTGCGGGATTCGCTCACCATCCCATGTGACTGAACGTCTCTGCTCTGAAGCCAATGGGATTCAACAAAAAACACAGTTGGAACTCTTCCAGGATTTCCTCCAGCACTAATCCTTTGAACCCTAAATTTGTATAGTTGTTTTGGACCCCAATACCAACTTATCTCCTGCAGCTCTCCAGTTGTGATTCATTGAGAATTTTGGGCCACTCAAAGAATTTCCTTGAGAATAGATTGGGAGATGAGCAGACAGTTTTTCATATTTCCGGCCTCAAAGCCTAACTGCATTTGTGATATTTTGGCCAAATTGATTTTTTTTTTCTCGTTAATCTCCAGACCTTGCTGCATCTGTGTAACTGAGAACGATTTTTACGGCCAAACAAACCTACCTAACTAAGACATCTCAAAAAGCTTGAAAAATGACGTCGAAAATATGCTAGGCGGCTAACAAAAAAAAAAAAAAAAAAAAAAACTTTGGACGATCCAATCATAGCCACCATTTTGTACCCCATGTCTAAGATATGTCTTATATCTCCTTGTATCATTCATAACTAAATATACAACTTTCTATACCTTGTTAATTCCATAGAAATCCATGCTGTTTCTCGGTTATCTGCTACTTTTTTTTCTCTCTTTTTTTTTTTTTATATTTGAAAGCCAACGTGTTTGTTTTGATACTAAATTGTGCTGTTAGAAATTGTGGATACAAGATTTGTTTTCAGACTTTCAGACGCTTCGTAAAGTATAGAAATAGAGTGTTGTTTTGGTTGGCCAGGCAATTCTTATGTATTGTAACAGACAGTAGTCAAAACATGCAAACAGGTAAAAAACACTCCTGTCTGATGAAGAAGAGGTTAGACTGGTGCTGGTACAAACCCAGTTTATCGAATATATAGATATTTTTTTTCCTGTCTGGTTCCTTGTTGACCTTGACTAGCCTGGGGTCCAGATTGGTTCTCTCTGTATTTTGTAATAAGAGCATCTCTCAGTCAGTAAGTTTTTTGTATAATTGTTGTAATAGTGATGTGACATATCTGAACCCTACATGTATGACAAGAGCCTGATTAAAAAAAAGAAAAATGTGTATTAAAAGTTTGATAGCTTTCTTGAGGATAATCTGCTATGTGGTAACTAATGACCTATAATTCTATTTAAAATCTGTTTCTGAAACTTTATAAACCGTCAAGTTACTAAAACATTTTACATAATCTTGCATTTGAAACTGCCTTTTGGACTTAAAATAACCGCGTTATGGATATTACTTAGCACGCAGCTGGTTGGCTTCGGCGATGTCTTTGAACTCTTAATATTTAAAAATTACTAAAAGTCTATGGGAAAAATGAATGGAAAATGTGCTTCTGGAACCTGAGCAGGCCGTCACTGTTGAGCTCCATAATCTATGACACTCGTGGATAATGATGTTATAATTAGCATATTTTAAACAGCAATATTCATCTAAAATTTAATAAAAGAAACAAGTCCGCTTTCTTCCGCTTAGAAAACTGCGTTGCCCGATGGGAGCTGACGTCGCCTTAAACGTCATCGTAACAAAGAGTCGGCACCTCCAGTGGACAGATGCAGATCACACTAGTGAGCGGGTGATTTTTTTTCATTTGTACCAAACTGACTACGCAGCGCTGACGAATCCGTACCACAGATTAAGAAAATAAAATTGGAGAACGAACTAAGTACGTCACAGTGGGCGTGTTCCAGTGGCGGTGAAAACGGGGATTGACTGGCAATATGGCGTCTTGAAAATAAGCGATTGAACATTGCTCTAACATGCATGAATCACTCTAAGTACAACTCTGGGTGAGTAAATGGTGAGGGGAATCAACTATAACATGCTTAAAAGCTGCAATATGGCTCTTGAAAATAAGCGATTGAACATTGCTCTAACATGCATGAATCACTCTAAGTACAACTCTGGGTGAGTAAATGGTGAGGGGAATCAACTATAACATGCTTAAAAGCTTTAAAAAGTCAATTTTCCATAATAGGTTTACTTTAAAAGCTCATGAAAGTCGAATTTACATTTAGTCATCTTTAACAAAACTAAATTAGATAGAATTTTTATCTAAGTATGTATGTAAATGTATATGAAAAGTCAAATGTGTCGTCTTTTGTGGAGGTCACTGTATATCGCCCATTTTTACATAATTTTACTGCTCCTCCGTAGTGGCTCTCGCATGAATGGGACTGTAATATGCTTCATTTCTGCTGCATCTGTTTGATTCTCTCACTGTCCCATGTGACCATCCGCCTCCGCTCTCAAGTCGCCAGCCGAGGATCCTCCAAACATAAACACAGTGCTTCAAATCAGGCAGGTTTTCACTCAGGGGAGCGCCGGAGCCCGGATCTGGATGCCTGAAAGTTCGACCTTGCGGGGGACTTTTGGGAGACAAGGGAGACAGCGGAAAGAGAGGTCCATGCAGCTAAACTCAGAGGAGCAGACTGATTTAAATGGAAATGAGAGGCTGCTAGTTCGTCAGTCAGCGGAGACGTACCTGGACTGAAGGGCGGACTCGACGCTTCAGATAACAGCGCAATTAGACATTTGCACCAACTACGAATACAGATGAAAGAAGAGATGACTTTAGCCTGGAACAAGTTTGGGTACATTTTAACATTGGAGTTTTACTGCCTGTTGTAATGACACAGCAAAGTTACTTTATTTG
>JACM01041924.1:0-27601 GCA_000787095.1 Periophthalmodon schlosseri
ATAACATAGATCAGAAAGAAGCGTAATTAATACCCCAGAAGTGTAATACCTGCTCTTTAAACATATTTAGATCACCATGTTACCTTTTATTGTATTGAAAATGCCATATTCACCGAAATCAAAATGTTTAATAAGGTTCAGTTTTGTTTTTGACGCCCCCTCCCTTCACTCCACCTTCAGAGCACTATCACATTACAGTCGGCGCGCATTTCACTAATGAAACTACTGCACAGGTTGAGTGTATTATTTTGTATCAAGCTTTGTATATTTATAGAAAATTGCTGCGCAGGAGAGCATTGGATTGCATTGTATTGCTAACTGTAAAGGGGGTTCGAATAGGGCCCGGGAAAGGTTGCTAGATTACTCAAACATGCGTGGATGACATCTCAAACCACTTCAGGCAGGTTTTTGATGAGGGAACGTCAAAACCTGGTAGAAAGCTCCAAAAAGTCTATTTTGCATAATACTCCCCTCCTTAAAACAACATCTGCTTACTCTGTGGTTCTATTTGGAATCAAAATTTCAAATTGGAGTATTCTTTCAAACTTGTTCAACATCTGCAAAAAAGACCAGAAATAACCAATCAGCTCACCCTTTTCCTGCACATGTTGTTACATTTTGTCACTGTCACTGAATTACTGTATAGGTATGTAGCTAAAACATTTTTGTGATAGTTTTGGATAGTTTTAAATGACGTCACAACATTCTGTAGGTCAGTATTATTTGATACAGATGGTTAGATAAAGTAGTTAAAGTAGTTTTTGTTGTAATACAGCAAGGATTTGATTGACTGAATTTGGTAAATAATAAAAATGAACGGGTTAAGCATTTGTGCATTTACCTTGTCGATATTTTGTGGATGACACCATGTTGCCACTTGACCCCCATCTGGGATTATGACATCATTACCTACTAGAATCTGGAAAAACACCAATTGATACTTTGCAGTGACACCATTCTGGGCGTGTTCTACATGTATGCCTATGGTGGAATGTTCAGCAGTTTCCTTGGTGACACAATGCACACGTTAGTAAACACTGTCTCAAAATTTTTTTGACAGTCTGAAAACTCAAGAACAAATACTTAATAGATTTATATCATACCTTTGCCACTCACTAATCCAGTTCCAAAGGCTGTGGTGTCATCTGTATAACCTCTATAGATAGACATTGTGTTAATAGGTGGGGCAGCATTTCCACTTTAATATTACTGAAGTCAGGATTTACAGGACCAATAAAAGTATGATTTTTTTTCACTCAAAGACACTAACCGTAGCTGCGTTCTCCTGTCCAGTGTACTCCGAGGAGGAGCCGTGGAAGAAGTACATCCCTCCAGTGAAGCTGCATAAGGACTACAGTAGTGGGTGGGTCATGCTGGGAGACCTGATCCTCTGTCTGCCCCTGTCCATCTTCGTCCAGGTCATCCAGGTCAACTACAAGGTCAGACACCACCCCGCCATGATGGAACAGTACTTCTGCTGTCTCCTGCTCTAATTTTAGCACATTTTACAGCTTTGACCAATACTACTCCAAGTCATGTTTTGTAATTGTGTAGGAACCATCACTCAACACACCAAAACATTCACAATTTAACATGCATAGATCAGATTTAAGGCTGGGCAGGTGTCAGCAGTTAAAACTAATTGGTACAGGGATCAAAATGACTATGCAACGTTGCTGTTTTGGATGTTTAGAGTAAGCACAAGGAGTATTTTCATTTTCTATTCTGGGCTGGGTTTGCCTGATAAGTCCAGACTGCAGTATCTCAGTATTTTTTATGCAGAGTAATATCAGTCTGGTTACCACTCCCTCAGTTGTGTCTTGAGCCAGGCTCAAACATGGCCGTCCAATCAGATTTGGTTATTTCAGTGACACATGTGAAACAAATGGTCTCCCATCATTTGCAAACAAAATCACATTTCTCTCATCTCGGATTAACAGAGTTTAGTGCTTCACTCATTGATTCTGCAGAAATTCGCCATGTTTTTCAGCCCTCCGTGATTTTTTTGCCTTTCTTTCCCTTGTAAGCAGCCATATTTGTTTTGATACGGACAGACCATACGTGTCCCTGATTGGCTAATCCGCCTGTACACCCATCTGAACTCGGGGAGATTTACCGGTGACCAGACTCACATCTTCATAAATTATTGGATAAATGTGTATTCTGGATCCCAGGCAAGGGCTGGGCAATACGCATCACATATCAAATGTTTTCCCTCATATGGATTGACAGAGAATTGGCTGTAGACCTCTACATTAAGACCCAAGTTGAGTAATGCTTTGAAACGATTGGTTTCTGGTTTGATAAACATTTGATTCATTGCACAGCCCTGCTTTCGTAGCTCTACCTTTGATATCATGCTTTAAATAATATGTCATTGTGTTTGTGCTAGGGGGTGTCAAAAGTATCGAAAATCAGATACTAACTGATACTAAAACTAGTATTGAAAGTAGATACTCAGTTGAGCAGGTATTGATACTAAAAACTCAGAGGCAGAAATGAATCTTTCCTGAATAGCTTAAGAATGATCTCGAGCTGTATCAGAACAAGTATAAGACACATAGACTAGTATACGACGGACCACTGTGGAACCCACCTGGACGACTGAGGGATTACACAGATATAATGGTGTTTTTTTTTTATTTTTAATTTATTATTGTGGTATTCAGTATCAAGTCTATTCCTTACTATCGAAATTGAGTTTGAAATTTTAGTATCGCGACAGCACTACTTTGTGCCTAACTTAAAAGATGAAAACTATGGTGTGTCATAGCGACTGCACTACTTTGTGCCTAACTTAAAAGATGAAAACTATGGTGTGTCTTAGCTTTTTCTTTTTTTTTTTGCTTATGTCCTTGGTTAAACGTGGCTGTGTGGTTAGGTGGATGGTCTGGAGGACTACCTGAACGACCCGGAGAAGGAGCACTACCTGGTCAGATGTTTACCAGCCCGCATGAAGAGACAGCTGCTGTACAAACGGTTAGGTCATCTGTCCTCTGTGCCCTTCTTATATATTCTGTACTCCAGCTCTAAACTCTGTGTGTCACTGGTTTAGGAGGTACATCTTCTCTTTCTACGAGAACCTGGTTAAGCTGGCCTAC
This sequence comes from Periophthalmodon schlosseri, assembly GCA_000787095.1. Classification (NCBI taxonomy): domain Eukaryota; kingdom Metazoa; phylum Chordata; class Actinopteri; order Gobiiformes; family Gobiidae; genus Periophthalmodon; species Periophthalmodon schlosseri. The sequence goes on from JACM01041924.1 coordinate 3,102, forward strand.
ATGGGGCTCATACAGTTTGGGCCTCTGGAGAAGTTCAGAGACAAGGACCAGGTATGTTAGAGAACTTCAGCACCACCAGACTGACTGACATGTTATACCATAGACTGTATAAAGAAGTGGACTAAGGGAGCGTGACGTCACCCATAGCGTTTGGCTCCAGCCAAATGAAGCTCATCGAGGCCAGCATTATAGGGGTGAATATAGTCACTTTTATCAAAATTGTAAAACATAAAATAAACAACCCATTAAAATTGTATTAATCAAACTAAAGTCACTATTATGGCCCTGTCCTAAACAAAATGACCTAGACTTTAAAAGTGTCTCTCCAGCGCCCGTGCAACATTAAAATGGGATGGAAAATTTTAGTTTGTCGTAGACTAATGAAGTTTGGTACACACCCTTTATATGATTCTGAACAAAAAGGTTAATGAAGACCACACCTTAACTACATCCACATTTGCATGGCCATGCTTCAAAAAAGTCAGTGGGAAGTGCAAAAAATGTGTTTGTCATAATTCAATGAAATTTGGTGCACTCATTCTTTATGTGGCAGAAAAGTTTATGGGGACCACCTTGTCTGTAACGTGAACACGGCCATTTAGAATCAAAATATGTAGATGTCCAAAATCTAGACCTTGTACTTTAACAAACTTGTCCTAGGAGGCGTGGTGGCGGAGGAGAAGAAACTTTTGGAATGACACACAAACAGACCTAGGCTCACCTGCGCAAACACTGATATTAAATTGATCCAAATTCCCTCGTCAGATGAACGCACCAGCCCAAGCTCACCGCTCTCTTTTACATCGACCTAACTAGTGACAGTGTGAAAATGAAATGACCGTACATTCACCCTTTCCAGCATTTTCTCACAAGCAGCATTGTTCATCACTGCTTCCTCATTTTTACTTTAGGAGTGATGGGTTTCTTCCACATTTTCACATCACATTTTTTACCAGTACAAGTTCATAGGAAAGTGTGCCAAAATAGACTTCCCTCAAAACTGTGTAGATGTAACATTAGTCCATCCCTGCCCTGACTAATGCCAGACTTAAAATTCAAGTGCAAACTTGAATAGCACTTTGAATAGCACTCTGAATTGACACGTTTATCAATCTGGACCGGCTCTCTCAGAAAACAATCAGGAAAAGGCGGAACTCCACGACAAATATTTGAATCTGATTGATCGAAGCACCACAACAGCGGAACAAGACAAAAAATCAAACTTTTGTTACATCCAGTTGAGACAAAAGCACAAACATCTTTCCCTCCACAAATGCACAAAGCGTTTCCCTTTGCACTTTTTTCACAAACTAAATGGACTGAAGTACGTCTGTTGTTTTGGTTCGTTCGCACTTTTTTGGCTCCGTCCACTGCTTAGAAGAGAAGTAGTAGAGTTTTTATGTCCTGTGTTGTCCTTTAGGTGTTTATCTACGTGAAGCGCCACGCCACCATCGTGGACACCACCAGCTCAGAGCCTCATTACTGGCTGGTGACAGAGCCTCCAGAGCAGCCCTTTGAGAGGAGACACTACAACTTTAACACTGCAGAGGACATCGAGAGCTTCTGGTTCGACCTGATGTGTGTCTGCCTCAACACTCCCCTGGGTACGGTGTACAGGGCTGCTTTTAGATGAGACATTGGGCTGATGTGATGGCTTCCAGTATCGAGGAGTATGTGTTGTTTTCAAGAAATATCCAGAGTGATCTATGACGAGGTCCAATATCCCACTAGATTTATGCAAACACTCCTCAAAATGCCAGCAGTGTGTTTACATGCGCACTGGGTAAACCAAATTCTGGCCCACTCACGTATTAACATGATGTCCAAAATCCATGTAAACGCTGAGCTTTGATTGGGGGGAGTAGGGTCTCAATTCAAATTTCACTAGCAACTTAGCGCAACTCTGACTGGACTCTGAGAAACGCTGCACATAGTGAGCTGGGATCACATTAGGGCAACTTACTCATTTACTTTAGGTCAGCAGTAACACAAATTATGATCCCTTCACTGCTTTTTAACAAGTTAGGAAATTAATTACTCAAAAGCTTATTTCTATATCTATATACAATGTTTTAATGCTAAATTTCTAGACACCCTAGTAGTTCTTGGGCTTTCTGATCAGCATGTAAGACTGGAACGAAAGTTGTCTGATGTGTTCTCTGGAGACAAGAGACCAAAATCTGACAATGTGCGTACTTGGAGTAATCTGTACATGTACATGTAATGATGAGGGTGCCAAGTTTCCATACACATAAATTATATTTTCAGGAGCTATTGCAACAACATATGTAAATCTATCATCTATCTGAAATCTAAGTTATGTTGTGACCACCAGGCCTGAGTGAGTATTGGTATGTGTTCCAGGTGTGATCCGCAGTAAGAGGAACGGGGGCGAGACTGACCCCTCCTTTGTGAGAGACCGCTCTGTGTTTGTGGGGATGTCCTATCTCATCAAGTAAGAGCTCCAGCTACTCCGCATCTACACACACTCTTACAAGGACCAAAGAGATCGAGCTACTTTTCATCTACACACTCTTACTTACAACGACCTAACAGTGCAAGCAGACACACGCTAATGATAAGGGTTTCATTTGTATTGCAGTGTACAAACAACTAATACCCACACACTTTGAAGACTGCTCTGGTGTAAGAGCAGCTTTGTGGTGACTAATGACAGCTTTGTGGTGACTAATATCCATAACACAGTTGTTTTAAATCCAGAAAGCACATTTAAAATGCAAGATTGTGCGAAATTTTTTTATAACTTAGCGCTTTATAAAGTTTGAGAAACTGATTTTAAACAAAATTATAGGTCTTGTGGCCATTAGTTACCGTAGAGCTGATTAGTCCTGAGCTTTCAAACTTTAAAAAGTTTATGAGAAAAATGAATAGGAAATTTTCTTCAGGGGGTGGAAGGTCATTGTTAAGCTCCATTGGGCTGTAGTCAGTAAAGGCTGATGTCCTGACGATCGATTAGTTGACTAAAATGAGGCACTCAAAACTATAATGTATCTCTATGTGTCTCACCCAAACTGCACTCACAAACCTGCACCTGCACAGGAGTTCATGCAAAAACTAATGTTTTTTGCAGAAAAAAGGACAGAAATTAACCTTTCCTGAATAGCTTTAGAATGATCTTGAGCTGCATCAGACCAAGTATAAGACCACACAGACATTATACACCCATGGACCACTATGGAACCTACCTGGACAACTGAGGGATTACACAGTTATAAGCACTATGATTTAATGTTGAAAATCACATTCTATTGTCATTGTGGTATCAGAATCAGTATCGAGCATCAAGTCTATTTCGTAGAATCAAAATTTAGTTTTTTAGTATCTTGACAACACTACTAGTAATTCAAAATGTTTAAAAATTGTAAACAAGTGTACAGAGTAGTGCCCAATGTCTGTGTACCTTTTTATAGTGTTTTGTAAATGTGTTTACCCTGACATGACATAATTACATTGTGATCCCCACAGAGGCAGCTTGGAGGTGGTGGATGATGGTTCTATTCCCGGGGATGGGAAAGGAGCGGGGGGCTTGTCCTCTGAGTTTTTTGCTCATCTGAAGAGGAACTGGTTTTGGACCAACCACCTGCTCGCGGTCAAACCTGTGAGTGCAGGGACATTATGCAGCCGTGTCAGGAGCACTACATGTCACAATATTAACAGAAGATACACAAGACTTTTTAAATGGGAATCTTGGGGATTGGAAAATGTAAACTATGCTTTAAACAGTGAATAAAAATACATTTAGGACATGTAACATAAGAAATGACATTTTCACCTCAGAATGTTTGATTAAAGGAGACATATTGTGCAAAATCAACTTTTCAGACCTTTAAACCAGTTGTTTTTAGGGAGGGGCAATATACCAGTTACAGTATCTGTATCAAACTATATCAATGGTTGTTTTTTTTTTTCAATATTACAATTTAAAATGCAAGCACAATGTGTCTTCTTTAAATAACATGGGCGATAATATGAATACAAAACATGCTCACATCCTGTGACTGTTGCAGAGACACACGGGGCTGGAGGCCAAGGACACAAAGGTGCGCCTGAAAAGCCTGTGTAGGAACTCTCTGCAGATGGTTCTCCAAGCAGGTGACGGCTACATTTTTAATCTGTTTATAACATTCTACTTTTATTAACTGTGCCAAGTCAATATAGTAGTTACACCTACAATTTCTGGTTTTGGTTTACTTCTACTGAAGTGTTTTGTTTTGGTATGAAATGTATAATTTAATGTGTAAATATGTTAGCACTGCATCAGGTCACATATTCTGTGTTTGTTCGTATTTGTGTCAAACAGAAGGGTCTGCCATGCCCAGCTATTTGACCACTAAGAAGACACTGATCACTGAGGAGGACGTCCAGGTACCATCTCCCTCACTGTAGCTCCCTAGCTCTTACAAACAGTGTACTGTGTTATACATAGTGTGTATATGCATTATGAGTGTGGTTTAACCCTGGTGGGGGCAGGTGGTGGAGGAGCCAGCCAGCAGGAAGAAGCAGGGGATGGGAGGAAAGCAGCAGAAGAGGAAGAGACAGAAGAAGGAGGTGGTGAAGGTCCCACTCAAAAAGAAAGGTAGATGCCTTAATCTGTCTAACAACATCCAAGCTCCCAGCCCCAGAGACATAGTCCCTCCAGCCGTCTTGGGTCTTAAGACAGATAAGGCAGAGACTGGTACGGCTCAGCCAGTAGGAGTCAGGGTAGAGGGGTTATCTCTGGGGCACAGGGGTACTGAAATAAAACATTCTTTATTATGTGATACAGAAGATGATAAAATCATACATTTGATGCATTCTTTCAATAGGCTTTATGAATTTTACTTTAAAATTAGACTTGTCATTAAACATATTCAAATGTATGAAATGCATGAGCGCATGTATTGAGATCAGTGAATTCTTTTGAATAAGGTGTGTCACATGACATTGAGGTCACATCTGATTTGTCCATTTTCACTAACTCTAAACCAGATCTTACCCTGATCCAATAGAGGCCATAGACAAATGACCAAAAGCTATCAGTGCAACATGGTCGTCTCAGGGTCTAGATTTAGCACATCAGCTAGATTCTGTTGAAGAATCTAAGACAATTTGCTGAATGTCACTTCTCACTCTTCACTCCCATTTCACTCTTACATCTGTCGGTCCAATAATCAAAATCAAGATTCAGTTTATTGTCATTTTTATGCATGAAAACGAGATGCTGTTTTGCAGAACTCCTTAGTGTAAAAGTCAGCTAATGCCTTTGGGCTGAAAGGATTTAGATTTAAAATGTTCATGTTGGAAAAACTATTTAGTTGCAATTTGACTAATTAGTTACTCTCTGGCATACATGTATTCATTATAGAGTGTAACAGCTCCAGTTACAAAACATGTGGATTATATATGCAGTATGTATGAGACACACTTCTCACCAGACAAGGCACGACACTCGGTCGCGACAAGAAAAGATTTTGACATAATTTATCATTCATGAATGCTACGGTTTAGCTCACAGTTTTATTTTCACCATTTATTGAGTATATTTGCTGTCATTGTAGCACTGCTTTTTGCAACTACAGCTTCTCAAAATGTTTAACCAACCAACCAATGTGTCACCAATGTTTAACCTTTTTTTTGTTTAAGCCAAATGTAAATAAAACAAATCTCACAAAATCATTCTACAAATGTGTGACATCTTGTCTCATCTCAGGGCAATAGAATATTTCTAGATTCGTAGATGCTGCGGTTGTGACAGTGTTCTTTCCTCTGACAGAGCCAAAGAAGCGCAGCTCGGCCCACGATGAGCGTGACCACGAGGCTCTGAAGCAGATGACCCGACAGAGAGTGTACTGGTCTGTACAGGAGGACTCCCTCATGATGCTCTGTGCTGTGGCAGCCAGGCTCCTCAACAGCAAGGTACTGTCACACACACCACCCTTGCATTGAGATAAACAGAATATAGAGGTCAGATCCTCCATCTGACCAAGCCTAGCTCAACATCTGGAGATGGTTCCCCCGGGTGCTGCATTGCTCCTGACAGGTTGCCCCAGAGACACTGAAGGATGGGTCAAGTCAAATGCAGAGGACAAATTTCTCTACAGGGGCATTAAAGTGTAACTCAATATAATGTCTCCAGTTCACGTTATTATTCAAATTTTAGTTGAAATTTTGAACTGAGCATTTCAATTTACATGTACAGTTTGATCTGAACAGTTTGTCACAGTATGTGCTTTGAACTAGTATTTTTTTACATGTAGTGCATCAGAAAGTCTGATTGCACTTTACTTACATTACTTTACTTTACTTACATATGGTGTGGTAACTAAAACTTTTATTATGATATACACATTATACAATACACATTTTGTATATTACTTCATTTTATGTTAAATACGATTATGCTGGATAAGTTCAACCAGCCAGTGCCAGTAACAGCACAGGTGTTGGGCCCAAACCGTCCATGTGATAAAAAGTGATCCAGCTTCAATGCTTCAATGCTGCTAAAACGGGGTTAAGCTGAAGTTACCTCGCTGTTTGTTATTGTTAGTTTTTATTTGGAATTATATAAAAAACATTGCTGCAAATGTATTATTAGAATTGCCATGCTATTTTCATCTATTACCATCATAGACTGTATATATAAATGGACATAGCCAACCTGCTAGTTGCCGCGTTCCAAATAGGAAGTGAGCATGGGTGTGCTTCCAGCTCCATTGACTCTGGTTCCAGTTCACTTTGTACTGAGAAACTGCCCCTCTCTCTGTAACTGCTGTTGTCAGCCTCGTCATTTTGGTCTCAAAATGTTCGTATTAACCCGCTCTACATGATCATGGTATTTTTATTTTGCTGTTGTGTCCGTAAATCAAGATATGAACATTAATAACAGACAAATCAGGCGCCTTATCTCCGAGGTCGCTCCCGCTAGCGTTAGCAACAGGTTTGATTGACAGCGTTGCTAAGCGCCCGCTCCCTGCTAAACCAGTAGTGTGGGCAGGGAGGGGTGTTACCTTCAACAGCCTCGCTCCAGATTGGCTCTTTGGTTGCTGTGATACTCGAGGCCGGAATTCCAAATATGGAACTGTGCTCCAAATTCGCTCCTATAACCGCCTGCCTCGATGAGCTTCATTTGACTGGAGCCGTCACTTAGTCCACTTCTTTATACAGTCTATGATTACCATGCTGTGTGTGCGTAAATACAGTAGAAAACTTTCTGTACAAATGTGTAGTTTTGTATAATTTCTGTTAGATATAGTTCTTAAATTTGACTGTGAAACTCCTTTATTTAGCTCGTCCTTGTATTCCTATTAGTTCACTAACAGAGCTGAGCCTCTGGCTGTGCTTTGTTGACCCTGTTGTGTTGCTGTGCTCAGCTCAAGAGGCCCTTCGTCCCGTACTGTGTGGTCAGAGACGTTCTGCACAAAGAGTTTGAGAAGTCTCGAGATAAGACGTCTTTGGCTGTGGGCCGCCGCACGCGCTACATCCTGAAGAACCCGCGAACCATCGTCAACTACAGGTGGGTGCTCCCTCCACTGGGGTACTCTCCTATGGGCTACTCTGCAGTAGGGATGTCAGAACTAACCAGTTAAAGGAGGGATATTATATTATAACAGTGTTCCCTCATCATTAGCGTTCTCAAATTTGTATTGTATTTTTTTTTCATGTTTGAGTAATCCTGTATTGTCCTGCATTTGAAGTTTGAGTGCACTTCTATTGTTATGTGGTTTTAGATCAATATTGCGGTTTATAATAAAGTAACTGTAATTTAATCCAATACCACTTTGTATTTCCAGAATGAGGACCAGTAGATGCGAGCACTGCCACTGTTGACGTCTCTGGCTAATTCTGCCACTAACGTCAAGCATCTTTTTACAGGCGTCACTGCTGTTTTTCTCCTCGCTCTGTGGTACAAAGTGACGTAGTAGAAAAGTAAAAGTGCTTAAATCAGCACAACTCATCAAGACCATTATATATTTGACTCTGATACTTTAGTCTCAAAATCTCATTCTTGTAGATGTTCTTTAGAGACAGACTTATTTTTGCCCTTGTACTGTAACAAAATTGAGTAGCCTTAGTTCTACTACTTCACACTATGCGTTATCGGACTGGTATCAGTATCGGCGAATACACTAAGGCCAAGTATCGGTATTGGATTGGATTTTTTTCAAAAATAGTATCGGAACAACACTAAATATAATGATTGACATATGTTACGGTTCCCAAAAAATAACATACTGGTAATATGTCTTTTTTTATGGGGATGTAGAGGTCTTTCTGTAATAACCTGTCCAGGAGACATTAGATAGAATGAAAGTATGATTTTCTTAGCTAAATAAACTCTATGAAAAACTCTATTGTAAGTCAAAACCACAGGGTTAGCAGTTTGATTTTGAGCCATTATTCTCTGATCTAACGTTTCAACACAGTTCTTCCTCTTTCTAAAATAGCCACCTGCTTTGACTGGTGTGTTGCAGGAATTGTCTGGCGGAGGTGGACCAAGACAAGGCTCTGCTCAAACTGTTAAAGGAAAACCTGCCCAAAAACCCAGACAATCCTGAGGTCAGTTCACACGTTTAATAACGATACATTACATGGACGATGACGCACTTACCATGCATTTATCGATAGAGAGGGTTGAAAAAAATACATTCTATATTCATGAATGGAGGCAACTGGAGGCAAAAGTGAAGTGAGACATAATGCAATTACAACCGGAAACTCCGCTGTGGTCTCTGAGAGGAGTGAAAAGCGTTTACAAACTCATGGTGAATAATTAGGATGCTCAGAATCCGTTTAACAGGAACTGGTTTTGTTTTTCATTTTTTTAAGTTAAAATCGGGTATAGCGCCTTTTTACAGTTGTATTTTACATTATCTGTTTATTAAAATAGACTATTATAACAGAATTACTGGTCAAATACTTACAGAAATGCTGATCTCCCCTCCCCCTTAATGTTATCTACAGTTATACTACAAATTATGTTTTGTGGCACATTTGAAGCTAGACAATATTATTTCTTCTTTCTATCTATTTCTTCATCTTTTGTTATTTATATGCTGTACCTGATTTTTGCTCTTAAAACGTGAACAACGGTTTGTAGTGATCCAAAGTTATTCCTCACTTACCTTATGTATTCTGAGGATCCTAATTAGTTTTGTCATCACGGTAATGCTATCGAAGACTGGCATGCCAATAGTGCACTTCCTGATTCTCAGACAACGCTTTATAATTAGATGCAGACAGTACACAGCGGACGTATTTTGACCTCAAGATCTGCTTATACAATATATCTGTACTGGGGCAAGACACATTTTGCTCAAATACGTGGGAAAAATCAGGTACAGGCCTTTAAGACTGACCATTATCATTTAGATGTGATGTCATTGTAATTTTTCTAAATGTATTTTGTATTTTAAATGTATTTTCTTTTTGCCACCATTAAGGAATTTTGAACTTTCTGATGAGATCGAATTTTAAAGGGTCCATTTTCATATTATAGAGTGTGACGATGTCATACTCCCAGATGGGGGCAAGAGCCAGTTGATTGATTGATTACACTGTACTTTGCCCTGAAATATCCAAAAGGTAAATGCACAAATGTTGAACCTGATCATTTCTTTAAGTGACTAGACCCAAGATCTCACTGTATTACAACACAAATCTGCATTTTAACAATATTAATTTTAGCTGCCCCCCATCTGCATTAAATATTATTGATCTGTTGAACGTTGTGACGTCGTCTGAAACCCTCAGTAGCTACATAACTCTAACAGATAGATGTCCCATAGTTGTCCTTTTCCTAACTCCTCTTGTCTCTGTGCTGTGTCCCTCAGGCGTGTGCAGAGTCCTTCTCAGAGTATGTACGTCTGCTCAGACACAAATTCAGCTCCACCATAGACCTGAGTGAGCTCCACATCCCAGACAGCAAAGAGGAGCTCTTCTCTCAGTAAGACACAGACACTCAGACACTTTTAGCACAACAGCTCAAATCAGTTCAAACTACAAACTGATATACAGTGTCTTCAGGAGGTTATACATTACAGGGGCACTGTGTAACTTTTCTGGTGGAAGGTCTATGCTTGTCCCCACGGAATTATTATTATAATTATTGTTATTTCTTTGCCTGGAATGTTAAACAGGGTGGCATTAAACAAGTCAGTCTTGTATGTATTCAGTTACAGGAGTTTAGCACTCACACCTCACAGCAAGAAGGTTCTGGGTTCGACTCCCGGAAGTTTGTATGTTTCTCCCTGTGTCTGGGTGGGGTTCCTCCAGGCACTCCACTTTCTCCCATAAACCCAAAACATGCACATTAAGGAAAATCCTCCAGCTAAGGTAGTCCTGACCAAGACTCCCTCTGCTCCTGACAGGTTGCCTCAGCTGCACTGGTTGAAGGTAACCTGGCTCACATCAGATTGATGTGTAGCACTTTGAACTAAGTTCTACACATCATCAATTTGAGATGGCTCTTGCTGAAAGCGATTGGAAAACCCTGAGGTTGTTATGAGGATCATTTGAATCTGATTGGTTGGAGCTGAGATGAAAGGCAAAGCTCTCGATTTACCGGTCAATATGCGTTCCTACCCTCACATATGGTCATGAGCTTTGGGTACCAAAAGGACAAGATCACAGATACAGGTTGTCAAAATGAGTTTCCTCCCCCAGGGTGGCTGGGCGCGGCCTTACAGATAGGGTGAGGAGCTCAATCACACGGGAGAAGTTCAGAGTAGAGCCTCTACTCCTCCATATGGAGAGGAGCCAGCTGAGGCAGCTCTGGCATCTGTTCCTGATGCCTCCTGGAAGCCTCATTGGGGAGGTGTTCCGGTCATGTCCCACCGGGAGGAGGCCCCAAGAAAGACCCACGACTCAGTGGAGGAACTATGTCTCCCGGCTGGCCTGGGATTGCCTCAGGATCCTTGTCAGAAAATTACACAGTTATTAATAATCAATAGGCGCTTTACCAGAACTTCCTCTAACTATTCATCTAGCTAGAGGATAAAACACAGAAGGCAGACACTAGTCTCGTTTTACTTGCAAGGGGTAGTGGCGCTTCTTACAGCTCGTCCCAGAATACCAAAGAGCCAATTCCCTTTACTTCCTTTTTATTGATTTCGACTCTTACATGAACAAGTGGGAGGTTACATACACTTGTATAAGCACCAATTCTAAGAAATGTGTCTCGCACAAGTTATTACTAGAAACGGAGGTGTGAAGTTTTACATGACAGAAAGAAGAACATTCGAAACTTACAGTTTGCACAATAAGAATACACTTTGAAATATACTTTGATAAAATAGTGAAATAAGCATTATAAAATATAAAATCCTTTACAATCCCCCTGGAAGAGCTGGAGGAAGTATGTGTGGAAAGGAAAGTTTGGGCCACAGACTGATGCCTCCACGACCCGGCCCCAGATAAGGCGGAAGAAAATGGTGATGGATGATTGGTTGAGGCGGAACAAGCAGAAAAATCTAACTTTCGCTACATCCAGTTGAGTGAAAAGCACAGACATCCTCCCTGTCCACAAATTCACAAAGCACTTATGTCCTTATGCTAAAATATACTGAAGTACGTCACCATGTTTGTTTTGGTTCTCTTTGGTGCTTGGCCTTTGGCTTCTGCACCGGCCTTAATGCTGCTCTGTGATTGGTCTGACCGCCTGATTAACTTTACAGCAAGAGTCTCTCAAAATGGATTCTCGTGAGTTTGTGAACTCACAAATATCGCAAGAATCCATCTTGCTGTGCAAGGCGAGGTTAAAGGATGGGTCAAATGCAGAGACCGAATTTCTATCACAAGGGTTCTATAAAGTATTCCTTAACTACCTTAACTATTGCTTGAAAAACATGCTTTCTTTCTGCGAGTGGGGTTACCTCTCCAAAGATCTGACCTGTAACTTGGTCTCACCTTCTTGTCTCCATAGAAATGGAGAGATGCTTAATGCTATGTAGGAGCATTGTGGAACATTTCAAGAAAAGCAATAACTTTTCCCTGGAGACCTACAGACCCTCCACCAGAAAACTTTCATCGTGCACCTTTAAAATATTCATTTTGCAACTTTTTCCAATATTGTGCTGTTCTAATTATCTTAATGTTACCAAATTCTAATCTAGCTGTTGATTTAAAGGACTAGCTGCTTCAAGTTGTTGGTTTGTTTGTGCAGGTTCAAAATCTGTGCGATCGACAGCGTGCGGCGGCTCTCTGACAAGGACACTCTGAACACGTGAGCGCTGTTGTACAAAAACATGAGTCACAGGAGTTTTACAGTGTATGCTTGAGGTTTGTGTTTGTGTCCACAGCTCGGAGGACATCCACGCCATCGTCCTGCACAACCTGATCCAGAGCACACTGGCCATGACCAACTCTCAGATGAAGAGCTCCCGGTCCTTCCAGGTACAGACAGAGCAGAGCTTTATATGGAGACTGCAGCCCAGTTAGGCCTATCACGATAACACATTTTGAAGTACAATATATTAAAATTATTATTCCATCTAATATATATTGAAGGATAAGCCGATATTATAATTATTAGGAATCCTCTGTCTTAACATTAGGTACTGGCATGAAAGGGTTACACCTCGCTCGGGCTCTGGAAAGTTTTATAATTTTGAGCAGTTGTAGCTAAAAGACTCCTCCACATACCTCACATATTTGGACAGAGAACTCTGTCTCTGTTTATTTCATAGTGATAGGACCAAAAGTGTTAAAAAAAAAAAAAAAAAAAAAAAAGATTGCGAACTAATATAATCAAATATATGCACGTCCAATTCACCCGCTGTTAGTGCGGAGCATGCAGTGTTTTCTACACTTAAATATTGTTTCACAAAGAGATATTTAGGCCTTCTACATCCATAACTTTGTTTAAAGTGAGAAAGAAGAGAGAGAAGCGCTCTTCTTCTGTCTGTGTCCCCCTAAGCACCATGTGCGTATAGTGTAGCAGCAGTGAGGGAGAGGGGGGAGTGACAGAGAGAACAGTGGAGCAGATCCAGCTTCAGTCAAGAGGGGGTATTATGCAAAATAGATTTTTTTAGCGCTTTCTACAGTGTTATAACATTGTTCCCTCATCAAAAACATGCCTGAAGAGGTTTTATATGTCATCTATGCAGGTTTGCGTATGTTAGCGATTTCTCTCGTTTCTCTCGCTACAACTTCACAAACCTGATGTGATGTGTAGTAGTTTCGTTAGCTCGATGCATGCTAATTGTGTTGTGACAGCACACAGGAGGGGGAGTGACCTAGCGTGGAGAACATGTTAATATTTTATTTTGTGAGAATATAGCATTTTCAAAACAATAAAAGGTAACCTGGTGATCTAAATATGTTATGTGTGTGAGTTAATACCCCATAAAAGTAAAATACTTGCAGTCTGGCTCCTCCCGTCGCAGTGCAGGGTCGTAGCAGGTTGAGCAGAATTGCAGCTGGTTGGGCGTGGTTCCGAGGTGATGCGTGCATTTTGTGTGAGTCGGTTGAAGAATCTTGGTTGAGTTTGGAGGCATCTCTTTGTTTCCTCGTGCAGTCTTTAGCTGGTCTCCCTTGGCTCACTCTTTTGGGGTCAGAGGTGAGATAACTCAGTTTTGAAGGTCGTAAAGATAGGGGCAAAAGCGTCCTGTTTATTTTAATCCTTTTGTAGGGGTTGTAAACTTGGGAATGTGGTTTTCTTCTGTTAAAGATCTTCAGAAGTGCGGCTGGTTAGTGGGGCAGGATGTCACCTCACCAGCCAAATTAAGTTCAGGTAGTATCACTGCAGTGTTAAAATAATCACGTTTCTCATAATGTTTTCAGTATTGTATGAAGATCTTTATAAATATAGTGTTCAAATAAATAAATATTGACTAAAATCAGCTTAAAGCCTAAAATGCATTTAGACTATTAAAGCATGTGATGAAAATCTAATTTTTTAAATAAATTTATATCAACACAATATATGAAAAAAAAACAAATTAATCATGTGATGAGGGAACAATATAGCATGGTATAAAGCGCCAAAAAATCCATTTCACATAATACACCCTCTTTAAGCTATGAAGTTGACTCTATATCTGAACTTCAAATCAAATCCATCAAAAACATTGCTTACATTACAGCAGATGATTCCTCTGTTGTACATCTCATAACTTCTTGTCTCTGTTCATGTGGTGTTGCTGCAGATGTTCCACGTGTACAGCAGCTACAGTCAGGAGCTGCTGTGCCAGGTCTTTATCCAGTGCAGAAGGAGAGGCCTGGTGAACCGCCGCAGGATCAACCAGAACCTAGGACCCAAGAAGAACCGTGCCCTACCCATCCTGCCCATGTCCTACCAGCTCTCCCACTCCTACTACAGGTAACACCGCTCAGACCATTCCTACTACGGGTAACACCGCTCAGACCACTCCTACTACAGATAACACCACTCAGACCACTCCTACTACAAGTAACACAACTCAGACCACTCCTACTACAGGTAACACAACACAGACCAATCCTACTACAGGTAACACAACTCAGACCATTCCTACTACGGGTAACACCGCTCAGACCACTCCTACTACAGGTAACACCGCTCAGATCACTCCTACTACAGGTAACATGACTCAGACCACCCCTACTACAAGTAACACAATTCAGACCACTCCTACTATAGGTACCATCACTCAGACCACTCCTACTACAGATAACATCACTCAAACCACGCCTACTACGGGTAACACCACTCAGACCACCACTACTTAGAGACTCTCAACCATATGAGTTCACACCGCTCAGATCACTCCTACTACAGGTAACATGACTCAGACCACCCCTACTACAAGTAACACAATTCAGACCACTCCTACTATAGGTACCATCACTCAGACCACTCCTACTACAGATAACATCACTCAAACCACGCCTACTACGGGTAACACCACTCAGACCACCACTACTTAGAGACTCTCAACCATATGAGTCCTTTCACATTTGGCCGAATATGGGCTCTTTTATGAAAAAGGAATGTTCAATTTCAGGTGACCAGAGTCGGTATTCAGTAGTGAAGCCACAGTATGTAACTTTTTTGCCAAAAAATGTACTAAAATTATGGATGTTTTTATAGCACTGAAAAACAAAGCAAAACCTTTGTTCTTATTGTGAGCGGGCTTGCATCTCCGCAAACCTGACTCTCATTTGACCTGGAGGAGTGTCTCTTCCTACTGTTTCTTCCACAGTATGGCATAAAACGTATCTACCAGATCCATGGCAAATGATCCAGAGTATGGTTTTAACTTTCTGTTTCAAAGGAATCATGCAGTTTTCCACCTGTAAAAAGTTACATACTATCACTTTAATTAAATTATCAAATAGATAATCCAAAGAAAAATCCACAAATTGTGAACCATATGATTTTATTTAAAGTTGCACTATGCAAGTTTAGGGATAAAACATTGTAATATAATAAATGCAACCCATAATGCCATACTGTGGAACACTGCAGGCAAATTATAATATTTCCATGTTGACTATGGTTGTCAAGACTATAGAAAATCAGTTACTACTACTGTGACGTCTTCTAAAATGCAGCACTTTGATTTTAGTTTGGGGACATGTATAAAACAAAGGCTGTTGATTCAGTGCTCCATGTTTTTGTGTGGCAGGTGTTTTTCATGGCGCTTTCCTCAAGTCCTGTGCACCGACTCTTTCCGCTTCGTCCGGGGCTTATTGAAGCTGCCCAGAGGAGACTACAGGCCAGTCACCTACTTTCACCAGGAAACTGAGAACAGAGCCCCCAACGGAGATCTGGTGGAGCTCAGGAAGACCTCCAAAGACAGAAAGGACAAACCTCCCTCAGATAACAGTAATCCATGTGACTTAGCAGAGATGGACTGGGAGGAGCCGACAGTAGTGGATTCCCCTGATGTGAGCAACATGCTGCAGTTCTCCCTAGAGCACCCAGGGGGCGCCTGTGCTGCAGCCCTGAGCCTCATGTCCCTGGGGCTGCTGTCCGTCTATCTGTCCATCCCCAAACGGATGGTGGTGGTGGACAGCACGCTGGTCGACACCGACACGGTCAAAAGGTATTTTACATACAAGGACTATGCCCTGTGCATTATCATTTTCAAGTGCGTATGACAGGTTCTGATAATTGTCTCATTTTGACTTAAGTTGGTGAAATAATACATGTTGTAAATGTAAATTTTAGTTTTACACCAACCAAGAAGCAGTTTGTGAAGAAACACAAGAAAAATATGTTGAAAATTACCGGAAGCAGAGAGTTTATTTTAGAGAGTTCCAGACTGATGACATCACATTAGAGAGATTTTTATCAAAAAATTCTGCACAATTTACACAAGAAACTCATTTTCCCAATATTTTAAACATTGTTTCAACAAAATAAAGGCATTTTTTAAATTTTATTTGTCACATAATAATTTCTGTGTATATTAGAGCAGTTTTGACCCAGTGTACTGCATGGTTGCTAGGTTGTAAATCATGATATCATCCTTACCATGATATCATGATTTAGAACCAGGAAATAAAATTTGAAACATAAAAATGGCCAAATTGGGGAAAAAAAATGTTTAATTTTGTTTTTTTTATCTTAACTGTGTTTTAGTAAAATGAGTAGTCGAACCTGTCATAGGCACTTTAAAGGGGAGGCTAAACCTGCATATTGAAAAAAATGCTAATATATTCAGTAAATGGACAAGCCCTTGTTGTATCTCCATGGGCTCTTAATCTGTGTAAAAGCTGCTAACCCTGTAGTTTAGACCTCTACAAACATATTCTGAAATGCATGGGATTCTCGTTAGCTTACCAGTTCATAAATCAGTCTTCGTATCTATTAATTGACATGATCTTTCCCTGCAGCACTCTGGATGAAGAGGAAGAAGACGAGGAGGAGGCAGAGGAGACCAAGAAGATGGAAGTCAAGGCTCACCAGGCATCCCACACCAAGTACCTGATGATGAAGGGATACTGCTCCCCAGGGATAGGTCAGCATCTTTTAGCATTGCTTCTGTAATTAGACTTTGAATTTAGTGCAGTCCTTATCATAATATTTGATCAGAATGTTTTGTTGACTACACTGAAATGGAGCAAAGGATTATGGTCCACGTAGTGCCTCCTACTAAGTACCACGTTGCTTCCACAAATCGGTGTATTCCCTGATTAAGATTGACTGAAAGTGTGTGTTGAATTCCAGTGAAGCTGCGTAACCTGAGCACCAACGACAACATCGTGGTGGAGTCGTGTGTGATGAGGCTCCAGCTGAGGGACCAGCCTGCCCACAGCGTCTTCAGCCTGGACTGTAAGACCACTGACCACTGCACCATCACAACACACTCCTCCTCCACTCGTCCTCTCTCTGACACGGGGACATTCGGCTTTTAGCGCTTAAAGACCCTCTACACAATGTATAAGATAAGTGAAGAATAACTTTGGACCTGTAAAAATCAGATACAGCACCTTTAACATCCAGGGAGTGTGTGAAACCTCGAGGAAAATATGCACTATTGGTGGTGGTTAGAGGGGCAGATGGCACAGATTGGCAGCTTGGCACTTCTGTCTACCCCAGGGCAGCTGTGGCTACAGAGTATGGAGTGAATGAATAAAATAATGTAAAGTATTGCAGCATTAAATGGTTTGCAGTGGTCCAAAGTTACTCCTCACTTACCTTATGCATTCTGAACATCCTAACAACAACAAATAAAAGAAACGACTCCGCTGACTTCCGCATTAGAAAACTGTGGTGCCCAATGAGAGCTAACGCCGCCGCTAGTGAGCAGCATATTTTTTTTCATTTGTCCCAAAATGACTATGCAACCCTGCCAAATCCTGCGTGTATCGTGATTAAGAAAATAAAATTGGAGAACGAAGTTTGTGCAGAGCAGTGGGCGTGTGCCGGTGGCGGTGAAAACGGGAGTTGATCGGCAATATGGCGTCTTAAAAATAAGCAAATCACTCCAAATACAACTAACTATAACATGGTTAGAAGCTCTAAAAAGTTGATTTTGCAGAATAGGTCTGCTTTAACACCATATTACTTCAAAAACATTAAACATAACAACATAACATTTCTTAACCCGTGTGTTCCAGCCGATCCTGCTCTGGACCTGTCCAAGTGCGGCCCAACCCTGCTACCCCCCGGCCTGTCCCACTCCTTCTCCACGCCCCCCCTCAGTGCAGAGGAGTGCCTGGGCGGGCTGCAGGAGCACAGGGGGTACTCCACAGAGGACCTCCAGGCGTGCGCTCTGCTCTGGGACGCTCTGGACCAGGCCGGGGAGATGGGCCTGGATGTGGGACAGTTCCGTCAGAGGCACAGAGAGCTGGAGCTGCCCCGGCCCCCCCGCACCAGGACTCTGCAGCAGTACATGCAGGTACAGGGCACAGGGACAAAGGCAGGAAATCACTGCTGGTCCCTGCTAGAGTGCAGAGTGTTCCCCTGAACAACCAGTCACCGGGAGTTTTGGATAGATGCAAAACAGTCAAACTTAGAACCTTACTGTTGTTGTATTTAGCTCCGTTCACAGATATTTAAAAGCCCTATATTAAGCACATTTTTAAAACTACTTTGGGGAAATCTTGGCCTTGTTTTTATGTAGTGTAAATGTGTGGAATATACACTACCAGTCAAAAGTTTGGACACATCTTCTCATTCAGTATTTTTTTTTCTTTATTTTTACTATTTTCTACATCTTATATACATACAGAACACATCAAATATATGAAGCAAGATATATGAAATTATGTAGAAAAGAAAAAACATGAATATAACATGTTATAAATAGGAGATGGGTGATGTCTAAGGCCCCTATTCCTGTTCAAAGATAGATTGTCTTTCCTGACAAAAATTGC
This sequence comes from Periophthalmodon schlosseri, assembly GCA_000787095.1. Classification (NCBI taxonomy): domain Eukaryota; kingdom Metazoa; phylum Chordata; class Actinopteri; order Gobiiformes; family Gobiidae; genus Periophthalmodon; species Periophthalmodon schlosseri. Next base: position 21,906 of record JACM01041924.1, read on the forward strand.
CTCTTTAACTCCCCTCTCAAATCATTTCTTTTCCTTAGCTAAGATATGTACCTCATTATCTTCAAAGGAAAGGTTAGAGTTGGTACATTCTCTTATGGAGTGGTTGTTTTGTTTCTTCAATATAACGCTCACTGCAGTCTCCACTACACTGAATGGAGTTGGCCACATTGCTTTGTTTGTGGCTCGTGGTTTTGTCCTATGGGTGAACCAGTTTCTGTCTTGTTGTAGGTTTGATATAGACCGGAATTTCATGCTGTCTGAAAATCCACTGAAGCTTTTCAGACACACCAGTCAATAGATCTAAGTGAAACAAACTTAGATCTATTGAAGGTCCATTTGGATATCCACAGGCAGAGAGGGCTTTCTGCATGTGTTGTTTTTCTTTCACTTTTCCTTCTGTGTGAAACAAAGTGAAAGAATAACAACATTACGGCTGTATTCCTTTAGTCGTTCAGTTAATTAAGAAGTGAGTGAGTTAGTGAGTTGGCATTTTTTGTTTGTTTTTTTTTGGTCAGATTAAACTCATGATTCATAAATTTAATCTATCTTTATATAAAAACATTGTTTCCTAGTACTTTTTTCTGTATAAATAGCTGTTTTTGCATGAACTCCCCTGCTGGTGTAGTCTTGTGAGTGCAATTTGCAATTCTTGCAATTCTGGCAATTTTTTAGTCGACTACACACCTACTCATTATGGAGAAATTCTTGTTGGACAAGCAATGGGCACAAAAAACACAACAACACAAGACAACAGACACACACAGTGCAGTCCCTCCACATTCACACACCAAGAGCTACAACATCAACCCAGTAGTGGGAGTCACAATGAAAAAATAACTGATAAGATACAATACAATTTCTCTTAACCAATTCATGAATACTTTCCAACCCAAGGCGCCAACAAAGTGCGCCCAGTCCTGATGCTAAAAACACATACTGCACAGCGCATGTCTGATGGTTAGGTCGCCATGTGCTGGCAGTAGGGGAAATCACTATTGAGTAAGCTATAGCTAGGGTTAGCAACTTTTTCCAACATGCTAACAGAAACATGCAGTTGCAGAGTTGCAGTGAACACGATTTGATGACAGAAATCTGGCAATTTTTTATGGACTTAAAGGTTCGGAGTGTGTGTGCGTTTTTTGTTTTTTTTTACCTGTGACGTCACAAGACTAGGAAATTCAAATCAATGCTAAATCTCCACTTTTAAACCATCCTTTAAACTTAGAGCAGGATAAATTCCAGCTCCTCTGATCAGTACTTTCAGATTGATAAAGTTTTGCGTATGGTAACTGAAATCTCAATTTCAAAAACGTACACAGATTATTACCTTTGAAACCTACACTACCATTGTGATAGTGCTCTGAAGGGGGAGGGACTTAGGACAGAGAGGAAAGGGAGTGTAGACTTAGAGCATCAAAAAGGAAAGTGAAACTTATTAAACATGTTAATGCATTGTTTTCGGAGAATATAGCATTTTCAAAACAATAGAAGGTAACATGGTGATCTAAATATGTTATGTTTTAGCAGTTAATACCCACATTACAAAAGATATAAAATTAAGAAAAACTTGAATAAAACATAACATTACAGTTTAAATTGCTTGATATTGGGTAATTTATAACCTCCTCTCCTCTGTTGCCCCAGGACCTGCAGCAAGAGGGCCAGGTGCTGCTGGTGGGGGCCCATGGAGCTCGCTGGGTGCTGCGGCTGCACGCTGAGCCCTGGCTCATCACCCCCAACATGGGCCAGTGGAACAGGACACTCCCTGAAGACCTGAGCTTCCCCACAATCAAGCACGACATCCCATTCATGATGAAGAAACGGCCCATAGCCAGGGACAGCACGGAGGAGTCCAGCGCCAAACGATTAGCCCTGGACACCTGCGAGGATGGAGGAAAGGGGACAAGTGTTGAAGGACTAGCTCTGGACACCTGCAAGGACAGAGGAGAGGGGAGACCAGAGGAGCAGCTGAAGGGAGCAGAGGAGGAGACGAGTCATGCAGTCAAGGTACGAATTATGATTAATCCCCGCCACACACTACAGGATAATTAGCTCGATTTAGGCCCTGAATTGCTTCTTCCTGACATTGGGGAGGTGTGACCAGACTATGGATCCTTGCATGCAATTTTGAAGCCACTGTGCTCCTCGTGTATTTGATGTCAGTGTGACTCTGAGCTGCTCAGTCATGCTCGTAACCACAAAACATCACCATCACTGCAGCCGCCAATAAAACAGAGCAGCAGGAGCAGACAGAGTGACGGACACAAAGGCGCAAGATACAAAATCAGGAAACGCCGAAAAGAATTAGGCGACTTTATGACTCACCTCTTGTAAAGTTGTTAAGTGAAACTGCAGCGTTCTCATCCATATTATCCATTCAAATTTATCCTCTGCAAATAATGACACCCAGTCCACAAAACAGCGCTATGAATCCACTTTGAAGCGTTCTTTAATAGTAAAAAGCTGAGAGTAGTTCCTCACGTGTCTCTTTTTACAGCCACACAGCGCGGATCAGGGTGAAGCTGCTGCTACAGTAAACACAACTCTACTTCCTGTGTAGTTTATCTCCAGCCTTCTGTGAAAAGACTGATGCGAGGGTCACTCATGGATCTATTAAAATAACTAGATAGGGTATTGCTGCTTAAAGCTGTCTTGAGTTGGATTAGTGGCCACTCATTGGTACTATAACGAAAAAATCCCACCTGTCTAGAAAGGTTTTTTCTCAAAGAGCGCAACGTAATGACAAACTGCTCATGTTCGGCTGACAGGGCACCTACAACTTTCACAAAGTAAAAGCTAAAAGTTAAATCTGTCAGCCGGACAAAAGAAATTGTATCCTACAACTTTTTGTCCAGTTGACAGATTTAACTTTTAGCTTTTACTATGGATCAGACCTGGACAATTACACACACGAAAACTTTCACAAAGGTCGAATTTTGTGGCGATTTTTACCTATTTTCAGATCATAAACTTTTTCTCAGCTCAAAATCCATCTGTTGTCTTGAAAAACGCTTTTAATCATTAGCTTCAGCTACACTCTGTGTCCACTCTAGCTAAGATGAAGCGCTGATTGGTTAGAGCGGTCACGTGGTACGACATGAACGAGCATGTGAGCGATGTGAACGAGCCCAACTATGGTAAATGAACCGCAGGTTTAGAACATGGTTCAGAAGCTCCTGGAAGCACAAACATTATCATTTATAATTTGTAATTTATTATTCCCTTGCTTCCTTCGTACCTAAAGATGTACCTGAAGGCTAAACTCTCGACATGTGCTGCATGTAAAACTGCGTACCTGGCAACACTGTTGTGGTGTGCGGCCTCTTCATACATGTATGACCCATAGACTGATTTTTCTGAATAATCACAAGTAAATACAAAGGGCTAGGGTTAGGGGGTAGGGGAAAACGGGTATTTTCTGAGCACTCAAGCCCACTCACTCACCCAAATGTAGAACATTACAAGATTATTCAAACATTCATGAATCAATTCAAATACAAGTTTACAAAATATGTATCTTTTAGAATCATTTTATGTTCCATTATAATCCTATATTAGTAAAAAAAACAAAAATACATGCAAAGATTTGACCTTGTGACATCCCTAACTACAGGTGAGCACAGGACCAGAGGACCAGATGGAGCTGGAGAAAGGAGACGAGAACAGAAAGTCACAGCCTGAAGAAACTGAGGGGATGAATGCACAGCCAGCGGAGGAGAGAAAGAAGTCGGGAGCAGATGGAGACGAGGAGGAGGAGAAGAGAGGAGCAGAGGAGGCTAGATCACAGGAGGGCAGTGAGAAGAGGGATGACAAACCAGGGACATCACGTGTCTCTAGCTGCTGTACGAGTCCATGCTGCGCTCAGGATCTTCCTCCAGAGTAAGTGCTGACCTGATGTCGATGCAGTGGTTCAGGTGGTACTAAAGGAGTCCTTGGGTTTGTTCAGGCTATTGATATTATGGGAAGAAATGCTACTGTTTCTCTCTTAACAAGCCATAATAAGCCCTCTGTGCTATTATCGCTATTGTCTGTCAGGAAGTGTTTCTTAGCATGCTAGTTGTTGTTAGCTTTACCGTGATGGCAAAACTCTGCTCTGGCCTCTGAAAGTTGTGAAAAGTGCTTATAAACTCATTGTGAATAATTAGGATGCTTGGAATGCATATGATTAGCGAAGAATAACTTTGGACCACTGCAAACCATGTCTGTTTTTCGCATTTTTAAGACAGTAAAAATTAGGTACAGTGCTTAACCCTAACCCCTTAATTAAGTAGTTAATCACATGAATCATCCTTAATACAATTTTTGCTTTTCAAAACTTCCAACTGACACTTTTGAAAATATGTAGAAATGCACCAAACCCACATTACAACTTATTTTGTAACATGGACCTATTCTATACTTCTATCAGAATAATTTAACTTAAGCTTTGTACTACACTTTCTTTTTGGTTAAGTATTTAAATGTGTGTAACTCCTCCGTAGCTCTCTCAAATGTGTGTGCTTGTGTTTGTGCAGAGAGAGTCCCGGTGAGAGCGTGAGCTTCGTGGCCCGTCCCTGGAGGATGGTGGATGGGAAGCTGAATCGGCTGGTGTGTAAGGGCATGTTGGAGGCCCTGCTCTACCACATCATGTCTGTGCCTGGGGTCACTCTGGAGGCCCTGCTCCTGCACTACAGAGCTGTGCTGCAGCCGCTGGCCACGCTGGAGCTGCTGCAGGTAAACCGCTATATGTCCTCTTTTACATGGTCAAACGTCATCATAATATTGTTTTTATTTTAATGCAGACCTATCCTGCAAAATCAACTTTTTAGAGCTATTACTCATGTTACCGTAAATTTCGGAGTATAAGCCGCGACTTTTTTCCCATGCTTTGAACCCTGCGGCTTATACAACGATGCAGCTAAATTATAGATTTTTACTGGCTAACAGCCACCGGGGGCACTCTCTAACAGTTAATGCAAAAGTGAGACAGACATGGGGAAAGATTATGCCCTGCAGAATTCACTAGTTTTGATTTTGAACTGTCATTTTGCGCATCATGCCACACCCTCATCATGGAAAACACATGAAGAAATGCAGATGATGCAGCTTTTAAGTTAAAGGCAATGGATCTGACATCAAAGAAGGAAATAGAGCCACTGCACGTAAACTTGGCATTAATGAATCGATGGTGCGACGTTGGAGGCGGCAGTGGGAAGAACTTAGTCAATGTAAAAAGACGACAAAAGCTTTCAGAGGAAATAAAAGCCGATGGCCCGTGTTGGTGCTGTTTTATTTTCTAAACATGCAGGCATGTTCATTCCGTGTTGATGACGTGTTGTTGCCATGCTGCTGATTTTCAGGCACAGTTTGAAAAAAAAAAAATTAAAATGTTTTAAATTAAAACAAAAACAAAAAAACCTTCCCTGTACCGTCTTTCTGTGTAAATATCTCATGTTACAACATGAAAACCTGCAGCTTATATTCAGGTGTGGCTTATATATGTACAAAATTGACTTTCTTTTCAAATTTAGCTGGTGCGGCTTATATTCAGGTGCGCTTCTATAGTTGAAATTTACGGTATATTTTTTTCTCTTCACCATTTACTCTTTCAAAGTTCTATTTGTAGTGATTCATGCATATTTGAGCAATCTTTAATCTCTTGACAATCAACTCCTGTTTTCACCATCCCCGTTACACGCCCACTGCTCTCTACTTAC
>KN469700.1:0-33403 GCA_000787095.1 Periophthalmodon schlosseri
TCACGAACTTTAAGGAATTAAAAAAACAGATCAGGAAATATTTAAGAGAGAAACGCGATGAAGGGGTGAGGATGGAGGGGTGAGAATGGAGAGATGGAGATGATAAAGATGGAGGGGTGAGGATGGAGGGATGGAGATGATGAAGATGGAGGAATGGAGATGATGAAGGGAAGGATGGAGAAGATTGAAAATAAAAATTGAAAGTAAATAAGTAAAACGTGAGAGAAACGCAATGAAGAGATGGAGCGATGAAGATGATGAAGATGGAGGGATGAAGATGGAGGGATAGAGAAGACCGATCGATGCAGTGATGGAGGAAACGCGAGGTGAAAGAATGAAGAGGTTAAAGGTCAGACAGGACAAACAAACATGGAGGGCACAGAGGACAGGCGCCACCATGGAAACAGAAGAAGACAGGCTTTGCCATGGAAACAGGCCAAACCAGCGTTCAAGATAACCAATAGCAAAGTATTCACGTTCTGATTAAAAAACTACAGGACTAAAATACAGAGACACTGGTTTGGGTCTGAGGGAAATAAAATATGGCTCTACTGAAGAAGACTAAATGAAGAGTGATGGGTTTAAATGTGAAAAAAGAGATTTGTGCTGAAAAGGTTCTGATTTAAAGAGTACCTTCTGAGAGGTTGCTCCCTGTGAACAGAGCCTGGAGCTGCTCAAGCGTCTCCTTTCCTCGCTCCTCGTCTCTCTGCACGCTTTCTTCGCCTTTTCGAGTTTGCACCGTTTTCTTTGTGGTTTGAAAGCGAGACTTTGACCCAGAAACGTCCTGCAGGTCTCGGACAGAAGGTTTAGGTGATTTTTCATCTCTGACCTCCACTTTGTGTCTTGGTCTGGTTTTCTGTGGGATTATTCCTTCTTCTTGTTCTTCAGAAACAGATTGTGGTAAATCTTTCTTTCTTTCTTCCCCTGATATCCATCTTCTAACTTCTGATGACTCTTTGGTCACATCTCCAGCTGTTTCTGTTTGATTTTGTGCCAATCTTAAGTCGGTTTCTGGCCCGTCTGATGTCTGTTCTCCTCCTACTTTCAGATTAGATTTTAGACTGAACTTTTCAAACATGGCTGATGTTTCTTCTTTGACTTTTTGCACTTTGTCTGAAATGTCCTGAGCTAAAATCAGGTCTTTGCCTTGGGACAGTTTTAAGCCAGATGTTTCAGGTTTTCCCTTCTCTTCTGGTTTTGGTCTTGTTTCAGTCTCTCCAGTTTCAAACTTCGGTTCTGTTTGGCGAATAGTGTCCCCTGGTGGTGGTCCTTCTCCTCGGTGACTCTGGGGCAGATCTGGGGCAGTTTGTCCAAAAGTGGCAGGTATTTTAACTTCTGTCCTTTTCTTTAGTTTCGTTTCTAGTTCTTCAAGTTTGGTTGTCTCAGTCTTGACTTGCAGCGTGTCTTGGTACATTTTTTGAGTTTCTACTTTCAGAGCGGCAGCGTCTTGTCGTTTATCTGGTTCATCTTTGAAAATCTGAGTCTTCTTTGGTGTTTTTACAACAGGTTCTTGCAGAATTTCAGGGCAAATTCTTTCTTCCAAATCTTCAGTTTCCCTGAAAACGTCTGAATCTTGTTTTGGAGTTTTAGTTTCGACCAAAGACACTTCTGCTTCAAACTGCTCTGACTTCACCTGTTCAGTTTCGATTGTTCCACCATCTTTGAACATCTGGAACAGTCCTGGATCCGTTTCTGGGTCAGTCTGGTCTCTGATTCCTCTAAACAGTTTGGGTCTATCTTCAGGTTTGGAAATTTTTACCTTTTCTTCATGTTCAAAAACTGACTTTTCCTCAGAAACTAAAATCTTTTGTGTTGCTTTTGCAGCTTCTTCTAAAACACCTGTCTTCTTAAAAGTCTTGTTCAAATCTTCAGTTAAGTCGGCCATTTTGTCTTCTGGCTTCAGCGCGTCCTCCATTCTAGATTCCTCTGGTTTTTCTTTCACTTTTTGTTTTTCTGATTTTAAAGAAAGATCGAACCCAAGACAAAAAAGACAACATTAAGAATGTAAGAAAGAGAGCTTCTGGGTAATTAGGGATTCACCACAATAAAAGTCAAAAATAAAAAGATAAGTTCAAGTCTTTTACTGTGTTAAAAATGTGAGGAACAGAACTAGTTGCAGTGGTCTAAAGTTATTTTTCACTTACCTTATGCGTGTAAGAAAAAGACTACATGGGAAAGGGATTCACCACAATAAAAGAAAATAAATATGATTTGTTAAGGTCTAGTCCAAAGTTTAAATGAACAATCCTCAGTGTAATACAGAATAAAAGCTCACAGCAGCACAGACACACACATAACACAGAGATGGACACACACAGACTCTTATTGTGAAAGATGAGGGTTAGTGACAAGATGGCCGCTGGGTCAAACTGTTACCTTCAGCGGTTTGAGGTCGTTTGGGTTCTGCTGGTTTCAGTTTGTCCACGTCCTCACGCCGAATCTCCGGTTTTAGCTCTGGAGCTTTCTGAACAGATTCTTTGGGTTTTGGCTGTTTTTCTGGCACAAGTTTTGGCGTTTCCTTCGGCTTTTCCGGGACTGGTTTTGGCTTTTCTGGTACTGGTTTTGGCGCTTCTTTTGGTTTTTCTGGTACTGGTTTTGGCGCTTCTTTTGGTTTTTCTGGTACTGGTTTTGGCGCTTCTTTCGGCTTTTCCGGGACTGGTTTTGGAGCTTCTTTTGGCTTTTCCAGGACTGGTATTGGCATTTCTTTCGGCTTTTCCGGGACTGGTTTTGGAGCTTCTTTTGGCTTTTCCAGGACTGGTATTGGCATTTCTTTCGGCTTTTCCGGGACTGGTTTTGGCATTTCCGGAGCCTTCTTTGGTTCTACCTTCACTGCCTCCTCAGCCTCCCTGTAAGATTCCCGTGTCACTTGCACCTCTCTAACTTCTGACATAACCTGTTTCTGCTGCACCTCAGGCTTCCAGTCTACATCTTTAATATGAATTTGTGCAGATGTTTCTAGTTTCTTAGTTTTTTCTGTCACTGCTGTTTGAATTTCTGGAGCCTTCTTAACCTCTGCCTTCTCCACCTTGGTCTGTTTCGCCTCAGTGTAAGATTCCTGCGTCACTTTAACCTCCCTAACCTCTGAGATGACCTGCTCCTTCTTGAGTATCATCTGCTCTAGTCTCGTCTCAGAATCTTTAACCAAAATTTGTGTTGGTTGTTCTGGTTGTGACACTTGTTTGGGCGTCTCCGGAGCTGCCTTTGACTCAACCTGCTGCACTGTGACCTTAGCTTCCTCCAAAGATCTCTGCACCTGTCTAACCTCAGAGATCACCTCTTGTGTCTGAATGGGTTTGACCTGAGCAGACAGTTCTTCTCTGGTTTGTAACACTAAAGCTTGAGGGAGATGTTCTGCTCGTTCTGTGTCTAGGCTCCTCTTCGGTTCTTCGTGGATTATTTTTGGTGTTTCTGTGACAAACTCCTCAAATACTTCTGCTTTCCTAACCCCTATCGTCTTCTTCTCGTCCTCAAAGATCATTTCTTGAACTTGAATTTTGCGTTTTGGCTCCACGACTTCAACCACCCGCGTCGTCTCTTCTTTCAAAACGACTTTGCGAGATTCCACCATTTTCTTCTCACCCTCCATTTTGGTAATTTCAAATTTTGTTTCTTGAAACTTCTGAATTTGTTTCGGAAAATCAGGTCCGGAAGATTCTGAAGTAACTTAAGAAGAATAAGATTGATTCACAAGATTTACAAAGTGATTTGCACTCTGACGAATGCAGAAAAGAGACTTTGACACAAACATAGAACAGAACAGAGAGAGTTTAAAGAGAGGACAGGAGCAGTACCTTTGGACGGGACTTCTGCCACTGGCTCTGGGAACACTTCATGCAGACGTTCCTCCGGTGGGACTTTGGGAGAAGAGCAAGAGTCACACACAAATATAGACAGTATAGAACAAATAGAACAAAAAGAACAAATATAATTGAAACAAGAGATTCTGAGTTAAAGATGAAAATTTAAAGTCAAAGTTTAGATTGTATGTGAAAGACAGAAAAAGGTTTGTTCACAGTGATCAGACTCTGAGCTGGTTCTGTAGAGTCCAGACTATTACAAATTGTTTTGTTGTGAAAACTGTACACAGAAACATAATCAGATCTGAAGACGAACCAAAGATGTCGTTGTGTCGAAAGGTCAAAAATGAATATGGGCTAGCTCCTCGCACCTGTGTGATGTCAGAAACGTGCACCGCGTGATCAGTTCTGACCAATCAGAGTGATGCAGCTAGAGCAGAGCTAGCGCGGGCTCACAGCGAGGCTAGGCTAAATCTTACAAAGCTAACTTTTAGGCGCTTTGAGGATTAGTTCATGTTGTTCAAGTTCATGTTATGAAAATAATGGCTCTAATTCTAATTATGGAGCACAAACATTACAGTTTTTAATATTATTTTTGTCATTTGAACATTTTCTGGGTCTAACCTCAGAACCAGCTCAGAGTCTGTCCTTTGTGACAGAAATACAAGAGGATATATCATATACAGAGTAAAGATTAAACACACAAACACTTAAACATCTGTCTGCGATCTGATTGGTTACCTGTGACGGTGGGCGGGGCAGGCACTGTAACATCACCAGGCCACATCTTCTCCTGGTCAAAAGCTTTTTACAAGAATTAAAGAAACAAAAGAAATTTAGACGGATGAGAACCTAAAGAGACAGAAACATGAACTAGACCACAACAGGAGTCTGGACTTTTAAACATTTAAAGAGACAGACACATGATTACAGACGGAGAAAGGACAGTTCAGAACCTTATTATGAAGTAAAATAACTCAACGTGAAGACTCGCTTAAAGATGTGATTCATTTGGAAAGATGCAGAACTATTTAAAACCTTACAATATGATATCGTTTTTGAATCTTTTTTTAACAAAATAAATTTAATAAATAGGCTTTAAACAGAAAGAAGCAAAGAGGAAAATGTTTGGCACAAAGAGGTGCTGCACTGGCAGAAGCAGAGTATAAAAATATAAACAAACATTTTTATGGAAGGAAACCATCAAACTTCTTACTTAAGTTTGATTTTTGAAAATGAAAATGTAAAAACAGAAAGAAGCAAAAAGCAAAAAGACAACAAGAATTAGCCCCAAAGAAGTTTAAACAGGGAGAGACAGGTGAAGTTCTACTCTACAGGGGCGGACAGGTGAAGCTCTACTCTACAGGGGCAGACAGGTGAAGCTCTACTCAACAGAGGCAGACAGGTGAAGCTCTACTCGACAGGGGCAGTCAGGTGAAGCTCTACTCCACAGGGGCAACAGGGAGAGACAGGTGAAGTTCTACTCGACAGGGGCAGACAGGTGAAGCTCTACTCTACAGGGGCAGACACCGGCTGACAGGTGAAGCAGGGCAGGCAGGTGAAGCAGTGCTGACAGGTGAACAGTACCTGGAGCTCGGGTTGCGTCGATTTCTCTTCTATCCATTGTTTCGTCCACTCGCTTCCTGTCGTCTGTGTGAGAAACACCCATCAGACACACGACCGTATAAGGACGAGAGGGGAGGGGCTAAAAGGGCATGAGGGGAGGGGCTAAAGGGAGTGGCTAACTGTATAAAAGGGAGGAGCCAGGGGAGTTTACCTGAGACAGACCGCAGAGAGACTGACTCCGCCTCCAAACGCGAGAACACTGAACACAAAATTTCTCAGGTTTAAAACGGTCGAGAGAAAAATTTAAGTCCTGGATTCACCTGAGACACCTGAGAAAGCAGGAGCACAGAGCAGACCTAAACTACAGCCTACCTCCATAAGAGTTTCTGAACCTTCTCTGAGCCTTCATCGACCTCAGACTGAGCTGGTTTGTGAAAAGTAAACTCATGCAGTCATGTGATGTTGAGGTCAAAGTAAACACCCTGAACAACTCTAAATAAATATGGCCCTAAATCTGTGGTCATGTGATCAGAACCAAGCAAGTCCAGGACTTAAACCGGTCTAAAGAAATTTAACGGAGTGGTGTTAAGACCAGGGACGGGGTTAAAAGGAGTTCATCAGGCAGAGATGGAGGTAAGAGGAAGAGGAGGAGGAGGAAGAGGATGAGCAAACAGGTGAAACATCAGGGTCGTGTGATTATTATTAGGGATGCACCGATCTGATACTGGTATCAGATATCGGCTTCCAAACATGGGTTCAGTCGATATCCTGGTCGGTCATAGTTGGACCAGAAAGTCTCATAATGTTTGAACTTTTATTTACACAAAGTAAATGTAAAAAAAGTAAAAGTAAAGTAAAGTGTCATTACTTCAGCTAAATAGCAGCTACCTAACACATTTGGATCAGTTTTGTCTTCTTTTAGTTTCAAGGAAATAAACGGTGTTTTCAGTCACTGGTTTGGTATCAGTTGATTGGCAGATACTTAAAGCCATAGCATCAGAATCGAACTGATCAGAACTGAAAGAGCTGTATGGGTGCATCCCTAATTATTATGGGATGTAGGTCATATTATGGAATGGGTTACTATGGAGATGGAGGTGAAAGGGTGAACTCAGGTGAGGGTCATTTCTACGACGATGTAGGATGTTCTAGGACGACGATGGTTTAGTTTAAAACAGTTAAACTGAGCGATACCTGCGACATGCGTCTGCTCCTCCGCAGAATAAAACTCGCTCCATTCTTCAACCAAAACACACGTCATTCAGATCCAGATCTTAAAGTTTAAAGTCACATTTTGAGTTCTGTTTCCCGTTCTACCTTTGGTTTGATGGACACTCGCGGTTCTATGAGTCTCCTCCGTTACCTCGCGTCTGCGCTCAAAACGATCAAACTCTGACAGAATACAAAATCAAACGTGATTTTAACGAGAGTTTAAGACGTCGGGAAGGGATCAGGGACAAAACAGTCAATGATACAAAAATATAAAAACAAACTGGAAGAAAAGTGGAAGAGACAAACAGAGACATATCAATTCAAGATGAGCAAGGACACAAGGAGACAAGGAGGCAAGGAGGCAAAGAGGCATCTAAGGAAGCGAAGGAGGGATCATAGAGGAGGAGTTTATTAACTAAGGAAGAGCTTAACAAAGAATTAACCATGATGAAGTAGGTGAAGGAAAGGAAGCCAAATAAGGAGTAAGGACGCGAGGAGACAAACACTTAAAGAACAACTACAAAGCAGCAGAGACACGGGTCCCACATGACAGGACGGGTGTCTGCTACAGGCAGGGGGACAAGTGAGACAGGTGAGACAGGTGAGACAGGTGAGATAGGTGAGTAGTGCATGGTTAAGAAAGGACAGGTGTGGTGGACAGAGAGAGGACAAGGGACTGTGTGTGATGTGTACATGTGTCCTACAGGTAAGAGCTGATGAACAGGTGTGTGAGACTAGAACAGGTGTGTGAGACTAGAACAGGTGTGCGAGACCAGAGCAGGTGTGGACAGGACAGGTGTGTGTGACAGGTGAAGTAAGGGAGAGATGTTGTGGACAGGTGCAGACAGAGTAGGAGCTAGAGCAGGTGTAAGACGACAGGTAAAGCACAGGTGTATAGCTCAACTGTTCCTACCTCTGACAATGAGCTGGGCATTTGTACAGGTGTAAGAGGACAGGTAGAGGACGGGTGTTTGTACAGGTGTAAGAGAACAGGTAGAGGTCAGGTGTATTGTACAGGTGTAAGAGGACAGGTAGAGGTCAGGTGTATTGTACAGGTGTAAGAGGACAGGTAGAGGTCAGGTGTATTGTACAGGTGTAAGAGGACAGGTAGAGGTCAGGTGTATTGTACAGGTGTAAGAGGACAGGTAGAGGACGGGTGTTTGTACAGGTGTAAGAGGAACAGATAGGGTCAGGTGTATTGTACAAGTGTAAGAGGACAGGTAGAGGTGAGGTGTATTGTACAGGTGTAAGAGGACAGGTAGAGGTCAGGTGTATTGTACAGGTGTAAGAGAACAGGTAGAGGTGAGGTGTATTGTACAGGTGTAAGAGAACAGGTAGAGGTCAAGTGTTAGTACAGGTGTAAGAGGACAGGTGTTTGTACAGGTGTAAGAGGACAGTTAGTGGACAGGTGCACAGGTAAACAGTTCCTACCTCCTACGGTGAGCTGGGCGCTAGACATGTGTGGTCCGCACACCACGCGGTAGTCTCCCTGGTCGTTGGTGTCACACCTGAGGACTTTGAGCCAGTGGCGGTCTCCGGTGGAGCCGAGGTCGTACTTGTCTCCTCGCTCCAGCTTCTGCGTTCCTTTGTACCATGTGAGTGAGATCTCAGGGTAGTTTATACTGATCTGACACTCAAACATGGCCGACGCGCCCACGCCAACTGCCTGGTCGCTGATGTCCTCCATAACATTCACAGGCTGAAGGACAAATATACTCAAATGAGCTAAAGCAGGGCTAAAACAGGACTAAACCAGGACTAAACCAGGACTAAACCAGTTCTTACCTCAGTTCCTGCTCTGGACTCCATCTGGTGCATGAATCGTGCCATGACCTCCTCCTCCACCGCACCGCCATGCTCCACCTCCTGAGGGCAGAGGACCAATCAGAGCTCAGCATAAACAAGACACAGCTAATGACGAACCAGGAAATTTAAAAAAATATTGGTGATATTTTGCTGATGTTTTACTAATGTTTTGGTGATATTTGATGATATTTCTGTGATGTGTTTGTGATGTTTTGGTGATGTTATGGAGATGTTTTGGTAATATTTTGGTGTGCTCCTCACCGGTCTACCACTCGCCATAGCCTTCTCCTTCTTCAGGAACTCAATGGCCTGCAGAATGGCTCTGTAGTCGTAAATCTCGTGCTCTCTTAGGATCCTCTCGTAATCTTTGGGGTCGTGACCTCTCAGCAGCTCCACAATGTCAATGTCCTCGCGCTTTGGACTCTTCTGCTTCGAAGGAGTCCTGGAAAACACAGACGTTTAGACCAGATGCCCTCCCATCCTCCTGTATCCTTGTGGTAGTATGTAGTAGTTGTCATATTAGTAATATAGTAGCAGTATTTTTACTTCTTGAGCGTGGCTCTGAAGTCCCCGGCTCCTCCCATCTCCTCCTTCTTGGTGACGCTGAGTTCGGCAGCGCTCTCGATCTCACCGTGTTTGTTGGTGGCAACACAGCGGTACTGTCCAGCATCGGAGCGGGTGACCTCCCTGATCTCCAGGCGAGCATCGGGACCCTTCTGCTCTACAGACACACGCCCCCCATGGGTCACCTGCCGCCACTTCCCCTTCATCCACTTCACGCTCGGGATCGGGTCTCCGCCCAGTTTAGCAATGAAGGTGGCTGTGCCCTCTGCCGAGAGAGTGGGGTTAAACTAGGACTGAACCAGAACTAAACCAGGACTAAACTAGGTCTAAAACAAACTAAAGAAGGTCTAAACACAGTCTAAACCCGGTCTAAACATGGTCTAAACTCGGTCTAAACCCAGTCTTACTCTCAGGGGTGGAGATATTGCGTGGTTCTTCAATGAAGAACAGGTTGTCAAGGCGTTTGACTGGTGCAGGAGCAGCAGAGGGCGCTGTCGTCTCAGGAGCTGGGGCCTTAGTGCCAGAGTCTGAGGAGAGAAGAACAATTAAACCCTCTCTAAACCGGTCAGGATCCTCCTTAAACCTGTTATGATCCTGTAAACTGGTTGTGATATGGCTGGTACCTCTGACGGTGACGCGGGCCTTGCAGAAGTTGGCTCCGCTGGCATTGCTGGCTTTGCAGAGGTAGTCTCCGGCATCGGCCTTGGAGCAGGCACTAACCTCCAGTGTGGCGGTGCCATTGGAGAAGGTGATCCTGGTGTTACCGGACGAGAGGAGCTCACGGCGATCCTTCATCCACTGAACTGTCAGAGGAACAGAACCGGAGACCGAGCAGCGCAGGGTAAGCTTCTCTCCCTCTGCCACTGACACCGGTTTGAGAGGAGACGTGAACTGAGGAGGAGCGCCGGACTCTGAGGAGAGAAGGAGAGGAGCGAGGAGGAGAGGAGAGAGGAGGAGAGAGAGGAAGAGAGAGGAGGAGAGGAGAGAGGAGAGAGGGGGGAGAGAGGAGCGAGGGGAGGAGAGAGGACAAGAGACATGGAGAGGAGAGAGAAGTAGAGAGAGGAGGAGAGGAGAAAGGAGAGAGCAAGAGAGGAGAGAGGGGAAGAGAGAGGAGGAGAGGAGAGAGGAGAAGAGAAAAGGAGAGGAGAGAGGAGGAGAGAGTTATGCAGTGTTCTAATGCAGGACTAACCTAGGACTAAGCCAGGACTAAACCAGGACTAAACAAGGACTTAATCGGGTCTAAACCAGGACTTAATCAGGTCTAAACCAGGACTAACCCAGGCCTTACCAGAGATGCTGAGGTTGGTTTTGCAAGAGGTCTTGCCAGCCTGGTTCTTGACGTTGCAGGTGTAGAGTCCAGAGTCGCTGACTGCAGAGTCCTTCACCACGAGCACCGCCACGTTGTTCTCGAAGCTCATCTCGTGTTTGTCCGAAGTGTGAACCTCGGCGCCATCTTTGGTCCAAGTCACGGTCAGAGGCTGAGACCCAGAGACCCGAGCCTCCAACCGGATCTGTCTGCCTACTCCCTCCACCAGAGAGTCTGAAGGACGCTTGGTGAATGAAGGAGGAACTTTACGCTCTACAGAGGAGATAGGAGAGAGGAGGCAAGGAGGAGGAGAGGAAGAGAGGAAAGAGGAGGAGAGGAGAGAGGGGTAACGAGGGATAAAAGAGGTAAAAGGAGAGAGGGAGGTAAAAAGAGGAGATAAAGTCAGATAAAGGCGCAGAGGTTCAGAGCGACGAGGTTCAACATGAAACATCGAACGAGACAAACACAAAATCCTCTTTTCAAAACCCATCAACAGAAAAACAGAGCAGAGAACCAAAACCAGGACCAAACCAGGTCCAAACTAGGATGGAACTAGGACTGAACCAGGACCAAACCAGGACCAAACCAGGACCAAACCAATACCAAAACAGCGCAGAGGGACATGCAACACAGAGGAACATAAGGCATACAGAAATTATACAAGAGTCAAATCCAAACAAACTGAACGGCTCCAGTTTAAACCTCAGATGTGTGTTCATAGATGATCATGCTTCAGACCCCATGCTTTTACCCCAAACACTGTGATACACCAGCTCATGTTCCGTAATAGAGCTTTAAGAACATGCTCCAAAAGAACCGCGCATTCACCAAAACACCGGAAAACACGAGAACAAGAGAAACAGAATCAGTTGATCTTTATGTTTAGAGCCTTTAGAGGCCTGAAGGTCACCAAAGAGCTTCAGATGAAACCAACAATATAAAAACATGCAGAACATTAAACAAAGACATGCTACAGCTTCCCTTCCTGTGTGCAGCCCTTTAACCTAGCCTCACGGTGACAGGAGCGGAGCAGGTGTTACCTAGCCTGACAGGAGCAGGCATTACCTAGCCTGACAGGAGCAGGCGATACCTAGCCTGGCGGTCACAGGCGTTACCTAGCCTGACAGGAGCAGGTGTTACCTAGTCTGACGGTCACAGGCATTACCAAGCCTGAAGGTCACAGGTATTACCTAGCCTGACAGGAGCAGGTGTTACCTAGCCTGAAGGTCACAGGCGTTACCAACCCTGACAGGAGCAGGCGTTACCTAGCCTAATGTTGACAGGTGTTACCTAGCCTGACGGTGCAGTGGCATGTGTCGGCTCCGTCGGTGTTGGAGATTTCGCAGGTGTAGGTTCCGGCCGAAGCTTCTCTGTCGTTGTTGAGGACGTCGAGCTCACAGCGCCCCCTGCTGGTCCTGACGTTGTACTGGTACGAGGCCCAGATCAGTTTACCGTCTTTCTTCCAAGTGGCGTGCACGTGCTCGCTGCCGGCATACGTGCACGTCAGGGTCAAGGGTCGTCCCAGGTCGTGAGAAACGTCCTGAAGTTTCTGCACGAAGCGAACTGGCTCTGAAGACAGCAACGGCAGGTTAAAGCTAAACTCCTCGTGAAAGGTTTGGGTTAGAAAAATCAAAACATATTTATGATAAAAACACAGGAGATAAACATGAAATTATATACATTTGGCAACAAGAACGTCACCGACAGAACCACGAAAACGTCTGAAACACAGGAACCAGAGTCACACAGACCTGGTCAGAACAGCTCCAGCTGAGCTCTGTCTGCTCCAGAGTAAAGTTACATAAATATATAAACATGAACACAGGAGACTCAAGTGTTTCGCTCAGGTTAGCTCTTTTATGGCATTTCCCTGTGTCTCTGTTAGCATGTTTAGCCTCCTTTAGATCCACCCTCTCTCTGGGTGTGACCTTTGTTACCTGTTTTAGTTCCCTAGAGTGGTAGCCGTGTTATCTAGAGCGACATAGTGTGTTAGCCATGTTACCTAGAGCGACACAGCGTGTTAGTGATGTTACCTAGCGTGACATAGCGTGTTAGCCGTGTTACCTAGCGTGACATAGGCGTGGCAGCTGTCAGTGCCGTCCTTGTTGCTGATCTCACAGCTGTAGCGCCCCCTAGCATCCTCGCGGTCGGCGTTCAGCACGTCCAGGACGCAGCTGCAGTCCGTCGTCTTCACATTGTATTTGTACGAAGCCCAAATGGGGCGGCCATCTTTCCTCCAGCTCACACTGACACGCTCCGAGGCTCTGAACGCCACACGCAGAGACAGCGCCTCACCCAGGCGGAACGTGGTGTTCTCCAGTTTACGCACAAAGTGGGGGAGCTCTGGGGAGGTGGAGGGGATGAGGGTTAGAGGGGAGAGGAGGAGGAGAGGAGGAGGGAGGGAGGTTATAAAGCAGAGGGCGAAGGCAGCGTTAGTAAAAAGTACGTTACAGCAGTACTAAGTCCAGACTGAAGCTGAGAACATTTGTAGTATTCATCAGAAGTAGTTTTTAGGTTTTAGGTAGTAGTAGTAGTAGTAGTAGTAGTAGTAGTAGTAGTAGTAGTAGTAGTAGTAGTAGTACCTAGTAATATAGTAGTAGTGTTTGCAAGATTAGTACCTCTCTTCTTTGTTCTACACAGCACAAAGGCGTTGCTGGTGATAGTAGCAGTAGGAGTCATAGTTGTAGTAGATATAGTAGTAGCAGTAGTATTTGCAGTAGTATTTGTAGTAGCAGTAGTATTTGCAGTATTATTTGCAGTAGCAGTAGTATTTGCAGTATTAGTACCTCTCTTCTTTGTTCTACACAGCACAAAGGCGTTGCTGGTGGCTGTGCTGCAGCTGTTGGAGATGGTGACGCTGTACTTTCCTTGAGCCTCCTCTCGGTCGGAGTTGAGGACCTCAAGGCGACAGGAAGTGGGCGTGGTCTTCACATTGTACTTGTACGATGCCCAGATGGGACACTCGTCTTTGGTCCATGTCACATGGATCCTCTGACTCCCGGAGAACTGACACTCTAGAGCTAAAGGCTGTCCCAGGGAGAAGGAGGTGTCCTGCAGGGGAGTCACGAAGCACACGGGCTCTGGGGGGAGGAGCAAGGGGAGAGGGGGAGGAGCAAGGGGGAGAAACAAGGGGAGAGGGAGGAGCAAGGGGGAGGAGCAAGGGGAGAGGGGGAGGAGCAAGGGGAAGGGGGAGGAGCAAGGGGAGCAGGGGGAGCAAGGGGAGAGGGAGAGGAGGAGGAGTTCCAGGGGGAGGGAGGAGGTACAAAGCAGAGTTGGTGTTAGAGCAAAACTACTGAAGCTGCAGCTGTGAGTTTAACCCTGAAGACGATGAGAAGCAAACACAGTTTAATTATTTTAATTACTTTAATTATAGTTTATAGATAAAAGTATAAAAGTATTTTAACTTAACTTTATTTTATGAATCAAACCTAAATGTTTTAACTGTGAGTTATTTTAACAAGTTCATAATAGTGAATTTAACCTTCAGCTGCCAATGACCTAATGCAGAGGAGTACTCAAGTACATTCACTCAAGTACATTTACTCAGGTACATTTATTCAGGTACATTCACTCAAGTACATTTACTCAGGTACATTTATTCAGGTACATTCACTCAAGTACATTTACTCAGGTACATTTATTCAGGTACATTCACTCAAGTACATTTACTCAAGTACATTTACTCGAGTAACTTTTTAAGGAATTACTTTTCTAGCAGCATACTTTTACTCCTATTTCAGTTTTATTGAAGTAACAGTACTCTTACTCGAGTAACATATTGTATACTGGTGGATACCACCTCTGACATTGTAAAACTGTGCTGGAGATGCTACATTAGCTAAATGCTTTAATTAGCCTGTTAGCCTGGGAGAAGAATTAGCATGTTGTTGGCGTGTTATTAGCATGTTGTGGGTGCATTATTAGCATGTTATTAGCATGTTACCGAGCGTGACGTTAGCGCTGCACTGGGCCTGGCTGCTGCTGTTGGAGATGTGGCAGGTATAGTGCCCCCTGGCTTCCTCGCGGTCGGCATTGAGCACTTCCAGGACACAGGATTGGTCAGTTTTCTTGACGTTGTACTTGTACGAGGCCCAGATGGGTTTATCGTCCTTGGTCCAGGACACATGGATGCGTGGGCTGCCAGTGTAGCCCACCCTCAGGCTCAGCGGCTGGCCCACTCTGAAGCGCACGTCCTGGAGGGGTCTGGAGAACCGCACGGGCTCTGGGCGGAGGCACCGGAGGGTTAGCATCACGCACACGTTAGCATCACGCACACGTTAGCATCACTACTGAGGTCACTACACTGCAAAAAGTGAAGTCTAGACAAGAATAAATGCTGGAATGTATTTAAAGAGGGGGTATTTTACTCCTATGGGGTATTAAAGAGGGGGGGAGTGATTAGAATACCTCCTCTTTAAGTCTGGGTGAGCAGAATACCTCCTCTTTAAGTCTGAGTGATTAGAATACCTCCTCTTTAAGTCTGAGTGATTAGAATACCTCCTCTTTAAGTCTGAGTGAGCAGAATACATCCTCTTTAAGTCTGAGTGAGCGAACAGTACTTTCTGCAGTGTGTTGTTATTTTAGCCTTGTGTGAAGCAGAAATGTAACGTGTTTTAATGAGTTAGGGCCAGATCCACAGAGCAGCTGCAGTTAAGACTCTACCATAACCCAGATGTAAATCAGGAAAAATGGCTAAGATCCATCTAAAGGTCGACTACAAAACACATCACAAATAACCCGAACTATGACCCAGCGAGGAACAGACCAAACTTTAAACAGCAGATGAGAATCCAATCTACACACCACCACCTCTGAGCCCACACAACACTTTCATCATTTTAACATGAGCCAAGTTAGAACACAGTTGTTAAGAGGTTCATTTGATTTGAGGAAAAGTATAAAATCACATTAATAAAAGAGGAGAAAGAGAGGACCAAGAACAAACGTTTAAAACCCAGTGTTTACCATTATAATCATGAGTGACAGCTGTAAGTCTGACACTCTTAAAATGACTTCAACATTTGGGGTCAAAACACAGCCTGGATTTGACCAAAACAAAGACAAGTCTTCACCAAACGTCAGAAAAATGAACCTGGAACTCAAGATCTGGAGAAAAATGAACCACGTTAATCTCACGGATCTCAAGGGTCAAACAAACACAGCACCAAAACCCACCAAACAGACACTTTCAAAACATCTGAGCAGAAAAAAAAACCTTTGGCTTTTTCATAAACGAGTGAGGCCTGTCACCGCAGCTTCAACTGTACACAACATTCTGACCCAAATTCACTTTCATTTTCACTTTCACTACAAATAAATGTCCATTGTGAAATACAGAACCATCGTTTGTGAAGCGGCAGAATGAGTGTTTTTTGAGTTTGAATCAAAGACAGCGACTGTTTATTTCTTTGGCCCGTGAAGAGTTTCAGGTTTTTAAGTGAAGCTTAAACAGAAATATGATTTTTATATTTGCTCATATTTTTCTGAGTAGATCTTAAATCCCGTTGGGCCTGTTCTGTGTCTGGTCTTTTCTGTATAAACCCTTTTTTTTACGGTTACCTAGCATCACTTCAGCGGAGCAGGCGGCTGTGTTCTCAGAATTGGAGATCTCGCAGGTGTAGGTTCCTTGCGCCTCCTCTCGATCGGCGTTCAGCACCTCCAGCACGCACGAGTCCTCCGTCTTCTTAACGTTGTATTTGTAGGAAGCCCAGATGGGGCGGCCATCTTTTTTCCAGGACACATACACGGGCGGAGACCCGCTGAAGCCGCAGTACAGCGAGAGCGCCCCCCCCAGGCGATAGGTGGTATCACGGAGCGGACAAGTGAAGTGTACAGGCTCTGAGGGTTAAAGGAGGGAGTGGACAGGTGTGTTGGATTAGCATGCAGGGAACAGCAGGGGGCAGGTGTTAGAGTCTGGGTTCAGAGTTGTTTTTAATGTTCTCTGCACCTGTGTGTTTCTGACGTTACCTCGTTTACTCAGGTGTGAGCTCCCTGTGTCCTGGGTTTAGTGTTTAAAGCTCCTATATTACACAGAACTGACTCTATGAGCTTTAAACCATGTTATAACTCTGTGTCCTCCTCAAAAACATACCTGGAGTGGTGTTTTGTTTCATTCACACACTGAGTAACACTTTATTATTAGTCTGTCTACATCTCCAAAGCTCAAAATGCTCTGTTCCACCTTGTGATGTCATGAAGTGGTAGTTTTCAAGTTAACAGATCCTTTTACCTTTAGTTCAGTAGACTTTGACAATTCCTGGGCTGAAATGATCCCAATGATTATAGCGAAGGTGTATGGAGTTTAAAAACACAGTGGAGCACTTCCTGTATTACCACATGACATCACAAGGTGGAACAGAGTGTTTTCTATTTTAGAGAAGAACTCAGCCTAAATATACAGGATTTGTGTGTTAAACATGTGTGAAAACAAAACACAACTCCAGGTCTGTGTGTGATGTCTCTCCTCACGTTATCCACAGTGTAGTCAGTATGAAGTTAATGAAGGCTGTTGTTAGTTACCTATGCGCACGAGGCAGCAGCAGGTGGCGCTGTTCTGTGCGTTCTCCACCTCACATGAGTAATTCCCGATGGCGTCTCGACTGTCACAGTTCAGAATTGTCAGCGCGCTCGTGCGATCTGTCGTCTTTACGTTGTATTTGTACGAAGCCCAGATGGGGCGGCCATCTTTCCTCCAGGACACGTAGATGCGCTGGCTCCCAGCAAACTCGCACTCCAGAGTCAAAGGTCGCCCCAGTTTGTAGAAGGAGTTACGCAGACGCCGCACGAAACGCACCGGTTCTACGACAGTTAGCAAGTTAGCTACAGGGACAGGGACTAGACCAGGACTAAAAGTGGACTAAACCAAGACTAAAACAGGACTGAATTAGGACTACATCCAGACTAAAGGCAGACTAAACCAGAATTCAAACCAAGACTAAACAAGATCTAAACTAGGTCTAAAACAGGGTTAAGTTAGCATAAAATCAAGTGTCAAGTAGAACCTAATGGCAACTAAAACAGGATTAAACCAGGACTAAACCAGGACTGAACCAGGACTAAACTAGTACTAAACCAGATGTCATTCCGTGTTTTCCCTCTCTTTTTGTGAGACAGACACTCTTCCAGGTGCAGTTGATTACCAAGCCTGACGATGGCGCTGCAGCTGTCTGTCCCGGCTTTGTTGGAGATGTGGCAGGTGTAGGTTCCTTGCGCCTCCTCTCGGTCGGAGTTTAGCACCTCCAGACGGCTTGAGGCGTCTGTGGTTTTCACGTTGTATTTGTACGAAGCCCAGATCAGTTTATCGTCTTTTTTCCACGTGACGGAAATGTGTTTACTGCCCGCGAACGACACCTCCAGCGTTAACGGTTCGCGCACTCGGAAGAACACATCCTGGAGAGGCTGCGTGAAGCGCGGGGGCTCTGAGGGGCAGGTGAGACAGGTGAAGGCAGGTGAGGAGAAGTGAGAAGGGGGACAGCAGAATGAACAGGTGAAAGAGGAGAGACAGGTGAACAGGTGATGGAGCAGGTTAACACAGGTGTGAACAGTAAAGAGTAGCATTAGCTTTAGCTTTAGCAGAGAAGCGACCAATCAGAGAGCGTTATGAAACAAGCAGAGTGATGTCACCGGCTGCAGCGAAAGCTTTGGTTATTTTGGTCAAATCAAAATATGGAAATATATTTTTGTACAAAGAGCAAAAGGACCAGAGGTGTTTGGGAATAAGTCTCCTTAAAGGAAAGGTTTTGAAATCATCAGGAGAGCTGAGATATTGGGGAAAAAATGGATCGATCAAATATTTGCTGCGAAAACTCAAATCCTGTTCAGAACAAAACAAAACACTGACTCAAAATGGAACCATGGGATAAACGCTATACTCTGACATGAGAGTTTGGATACCGTTAAACTCTCAAACATGATTGGCTGCAGATGTGAGCCGACGCCTCTGATTGTGCCTCATAGAACTACAGAGTTTAAAGGTGTAAACATGTCGCTACGGAGACCTGAGACTAGCCTGAGGTTAGCCTGTAGCGTACCTAGCGTGACGTTAGCTCTGCACATGTCGCTCCCGGCTGCATTGGTGATCTCACAGGAGTACTGGCCTTGCGCCTCTTCTCGGTCTGAGTTCAGGACCTCCAGGACGCACAGCGAGCTCGTGGTCTTTACGTTGTATTTGTAAGAGGCCCAGATGAACTTCCCATCCTTCCTCCAGGTGGCGCTGGCAGGCTGGCTGCCTGTGTAGGAGCAGGCCAGCACCAGCGATTTCCCGACACAGAAGGAGAGGTCACAGAGCGGCTGCACGAAGCGCGGGGGCTCTAGGTAAGGGTCAAAGGTTAGAGCTAACGATAGGAGCTAAGTAGAAGAAGTAAGCGTATAGACTCTACAGAGAGAGGTATGAAGAAGGAAGGATGGAAATCAAAATGGCTGAACGCAGCAGGTACAGGGTCAGAGGTCAGAGAAACGAGAGGACTTAAGATAGAGGTGTAAATATACAAAGGTTCTATTCAGTTATGAGACTTATAATGTTAAAGAACAACCAATGTGTCCAAGAGATTAGCCAACCAGGACTAAAGCAGGATTAAA
This sequence comes from Periophthalmodon schlosseri, assembly GCA_000787095.1. Classification (NCBI taxonomy): domain Eukaryota; kingdom Metazoa; phylum Chordata; class Actinopteri; order Gobiiformes; family Gobiidae; genus Periophthalmodon; species Periophthalmodon schlosseri. The sequence goes on from KN469700.1 coordinate 18,829, forward strand.
CGAGGACTAAACCAGGACCAGAACTAAACCAGGACTAAACCAGGACTAAACCAGGCCTAAACAAGGACTAAACCAGGGCTAAACCATGACTAAACCAGGACAAAACCAGGTCTAAACCAGGACCAGGACTAAACAGGACTAAACTGGACTAAACCAGGACTAAACCAGGGCTAAACCAGGACTAAACCAGGACTAAACCAGGGCTAAACCAGGACTAAACCAGGACTAAACCAGGGCTAAACCAGGACTAAACCAGGACTAAACCAGGGCTAAACCAGGACTAAACCAGGACTAAACCAGGGCTAAACCAGGGCTAAACAAGGACTAAACCAGGGCTAAACCAGGACTAAACCAGGTCTAAACTAGGACTAAACCGGGACCATACCAGGACTAAACCAGGTCTAAACCAAGATTAAACCAGGACTAAACCAGGACAAAACCAGGACTAAACCAGGACTAAAGCAGATGTCAGTCTGTGCTCACTTTTCTACTTTTCTTCCTCGTGCAGGTGAAAATAACAGGTTTACCAAAGGTATTAGTATTTAGACTTTAAGAATGAGGTTTGTCAAAGGTATTTCATGAAATATAAACAGTATTTTGAATGTTTTATGGATGAAGTCGTAAAAAGCAGTTTCACGTTTTTCAGCCTTTTGATTTTTAAAATGTTGTGCAAACAATGATTTCAATGTTTTTTGTTGAATTCTAATATTTGTTTCGTGACAGACATAAGAGTCCGCGTGTTTTCAGCCATCTTGATCCCTGTGTGTATTAAGGCCTTCTCTTTGGACAGTGGGGCGTCTGGGTGCAGTTCACCTTGCACGCTGAGGATGGCGCTGCACTGGTTTTCCCCCACAGCGTTGGTGGCTTTGAGCGTGTACTTCCCGAGGTCGTCTGTGGTGGCGCTGGTGAGGTTTAAGGTGGCACGGCCCTGTTTAAAGTCCATCTTAAGGCGGGTGGAGGGGAAGAGGGCGCAGTCTCCTCTGAACCACGAAACTGAGATCTCCGGAGTCCCACAAACGCAGCACGACAGCTGCACCGCCCCACCAACCGTCACCTCTAGGGGGCGCAGCGGCTCGGGGAAGTACGGGCGCTCTACGGGACGCACCAAGGTTAGGGTCAAAGGTCTAAGAAAGGACTAAAACTGGACTAAAATTGGACTAAAACTGCAAACAACCAGGACTAAACGAGGACTCAATCAGGACTAAACCAGGACTAAACCAGGACTAAAACTGGACTAAACCAGGACTAAACCAGGACTAAAACTAGACTAAAACTGGACTAAACCAGGACTAAAACTAGACTAAAACTGGACTAAAACTGGACTAAAATTAGACTAAAACTGGACTAAAATTGGACTAAAACTGGACTAAAATTGGACTAAAACTGGACTAAACCAAGACTAAACCAGGACTAAAACTGGACTAAACTAGGACTAAAACTGGACTAAACCTAGACTAAAATTGGACTATAAATGGACTAAAACTGGAATATAGTTGGACTAAAACTGGACTAAGACTGGATTAAAACTGGACTAAAGAAAGACTAAAGCTGCCTCTGAAGCTGTAGTCTCGTTACATAGACTGTTTTATGCTTCTCTCCCCTGTGGATGGCGCTGTTGTTTACCTAGCCTGATCCTTTTACATTATCATCTTTCTCCTGTAGGAGGTACTCTTTACCCAGCATGGTGACGGTGGCCTGGCACATGTCTGTCCCGACCCCGTTGTCAATGGTAACGCCGTAGACGCCGGCGGCCTGGAGGCGGTCGGCGTTCAGGACCTCTAAGATGGAGGACGAGCCAGTGGAGTGGACGTTGTACTGGTAAGAGGCCCAGATCAACTTCCCGTCTTTGGTCCAGGTCACGTGAGTGGGTGGAGTCCCCGAGAACGTTACTTCCAAACGCAACGGGCGCCCAAGCTCCGCCGAGAGGTCACGCAGACGCTTCACGAAACGCACGGGCTCTGAGAGGTCAAGAGAGTCCGGGACAAGGACCGGGGTTAGACCAGGTTTAAGGTCTGGATCCAGGTCGGGTTAAACCTCCTCTGCTCTAGAAGAACTGTCACTTTGTGTTTTGGATTTATATTTTTGGTTTTGTTCCACAGACGTTCTTGTGGAAAGTGTTAAGTTTGAGATGTATGTGTTTTGTAAATGTGTGGGTTCATTAGAGGAAGGCAGCAAAGCATTTTTAAAATATCCTTTAGAAGCGAAGCAAACAGCAAAATGTTAATTAGGAAGTAATTTTAGTCTTTTAGTTAAAGCTCCAAAGTTTAAAAAATGTTACGTAATATGAATAAACAGATGGAGGTCGGGTTTAAATCAAATAAAAGTGATTAAGACAAGTATTTGAGGTGCTATTCAGTGAGAGGGATTTACAAAGATTGATCTGTTCTAACAGGTTCTCCTGGAGCAGAGCAGGTAACCCACACACCTGTGTGAACACCACAATGTCATATGTGACCTGTGTGAACATGATGATGTCATATTTGACCTGATGATGATGTCATATTTGATGATGTCATATTTGACCTGATGATGATATCATATTTGATGATGTCATATATGACATCTGATGATGATGTCATATTTGATAATGTCATATTCGACCTGATGATGATGTCATATTTAAATGATGTCATATTTGATGATGTCATATATGACATCTGATGATGATGTCATATTTGATAATGTCATATTCGACCTGATGATGATGTCATATTTAAATGATGTCATATTTGATGATGTCATATATGACATCTGATGATGATGTCATATTTGATAATGTCATATTCGACCTGATGATGATGTCATATTTAATGATGTCATATTTAACCTAATGATGTCATATTTGATCATGTCATATTCGACCTGATGATGATGTCATATTTAATGATGCCATATTTGATGATGTCATATTTGACCTGACGATGATGTCATATTTGTGGACACACCTTTGACGTAGAGGTGGGCATGGCAGGTGACTTTTCCTGCCTTGTTCTGGAGCAGACAGGTGAGCTCTCCACTCTGACTCATCTGAACTTTACTTAGACTCAAAACACTCGAGTCCTCTTTGATTTGGATCTCGACGCCGCTGCGCCCGTGCACCAGCTCCTGAGACCCGCGGAACCACTTCACCTCCAGGGGGCGCTGTCCTCTGAACCGCACACTGAACGATACGTTCTTTCCGGCCAGAGTCACAACATCCTGCGCCGTCTCTACAAAACACACCGGCTCTGGAGCACAGTGAGAGGTCAGAGGTCAGAGGTCACGAGGAGGTACAGAGGGGGAACAAGTACTCCGTTTGTTTACATCCCTATGTGTAAGATGCTCTCCCATTACTAAACAAACGGAGTCCTTAGACCATTCCTTCACCGCTGAGCTGTGATCGTATTGTGTTGAAATATTGATATATATTGATTTGGTGGTGTTGTACCTGTGACCGTGACCTTTGCCTTTGTCTCGGTGCTGCCGGCAGGGTTTTTGGCGGTGCACCTGTATTCACCTGCCTCTGCCTGGCTCACGCTTGGCAGGTGCAGGCGGCAGGTGTTGTCGGTGAAGCTGGGCTGGAAACTAACTCCGGGTTTGACCTCGTTCCCGTTGTGAGTCCAAGACACGGACAGAGGAGCCGATCCCGACACTCGACATTCCAGCTCTGCCGGACGCCCGGACACCAGTGGAACGTCCCGGAGTTTACGCACGAAAGAGGGAGGGATGACTTTGTCTGAGGCCGGACAGCAGGTTTAAGTTTATGCAGTGATATTAAATATACAAAGACGTGTAACGCCGCACCAACGAGGGTTCTGCCCAAGTCTGGACCAACTCGAAAATATTCCACCATTTTTTTAATTTCTGTTTTGAGAAATGATTTTTGACGTTATAAAAACTTTGATAAAGAGGTGAGTTTGTTTATGATTTGTATCGATCCACTGCTCTCTCTGTTCAGGCTTTGAATGAAACCTACAATCACAAAAATACAAACCAGGACTAAACCAGAACTAAACCAGGGCTAAAGCAGGACTAAAGCAGGACTAAAGCAGGGCTAAATCAGGACTAAACCAGGACTAATCTAGGAGTGAACCAGAACTAAACCAGGACTTAAGCAGGACTAAAACTGGGACTGAACCAGAACTAAAGAAGGACTTAACCAGGACTAAACCGGGACTAAAACTGGACTAAACCAGGACTAAAACTGGACTAAACCAAGACTAAACCAGGGACTAAAGCAGGACTGGAGTTTTTCTAATAGCATATGGTGCATTTGAACCCATGGCTTCGTCACAGTCTCATAACATGAAGACACTCAGAAAAGAAGAATAAAACTGTTTTACGTGATTTAGTTTGAAAATTGCAGTTTTAGTTTTTGTGAAAGAGGTGAGTTTGAGCAAAGCTGAGTAGGAGTAGCGTGGCATTATTGAGTGGCGTTGTGGTGTTGTTGCATGGCGTTGTTGGGTGGCGTTGTAGCGTGATGTTGTAGCGTGGCGTTGTAGCGTGGCATTGTAGCGTGGCGTTGTAGCGTGGCGTTGTAGCGTGGCGTTGTAGCGTGGCGTTGTAGCGTGGCGTTGTGGTGTTGTGGTGTTAAAGCGCTTGGTAACACGGGCTTACATCAGCACTGAAGTCTGACTCTTCATTATAAACTCACATATTCTGAAAACGTCCTGTGGTTTTGGACAGGTCTGAAAGAACTCATGTTACACATTTGAATTCTGCAAATAAGATGATTTTGTTGAGACCGTTTCCAAAGTAGTTTTAGGTTAAAGTTGATCAGTTATGTTTAGTTTTTTTGTGACTCGTTTGAAGAAAGATGCAGATTTTAAAACCGCACTTTTGTTTCACAACGTTTGAAGATAAATTTTAATGATTTCTGTTGAACCCGACTCCTCTGGTGAGACCCCGCTGGTGCGATAGCGCCCTCCGCAGACTGACCTGATACAGTGACCTTGGTCTTACTCACAGCTGTGCCCACGCCATTGGACACCTGCAAATGGTACTCTCCTGAGTCTGGTTTGTCCAGAGACCTGATCTTCAGGACTGCGGTCTTCTTACTGAAACTGGTCTGGTACTTGGGCCCAGGCTTCAGCTCCTGATCGCCCTTTAACCATTTGATTTTGAGTTCTGGAGTCCCGCTCACTCGGCCCTCGATGGAAATGCTCTCTCCAGACTTAACGCCCAAAGATTCAGGGAAGTCAAGTATCTGGGGCGGTTCTAGGATCAAGTAAGGAATGGGTTAGACCGGGGTTAGACCGGGATGAGACCAGGCTTAACCGGGTTTAGACCGGGTTTTGACTGGGTTTAGACCGAGTTTGAATAAGAGGGTCCCACTGGCTCTCAGAGGGTTTAAACAAATTTAAATATGAAAAAGCAGCTGTTGTTTTTAGAGGCCGTTCTGTTTGTGGATTAAAAGGATCAGCCTCATTTATTTGTGAAATTTTAAAAACACTTTGATCATAGTTTTATTTTTCTAATTTGCCAAAAGACTCTTCATTTTGGTTCCAATAAACTTTGTTGTTCAGAGTTTAATGTTTGACGAGGATCTGAAGAGCTTTTACGTCCTTAGTTACGATCATAGTTACGACTTTAGTTACGACCTTAGTTACAAACACAGTTACGACCTTAGTTATGACCTTAGTTATGGTCATAGTTATGACCTTAGTTATGATCATAGTTACGATCATAGTTAAGACCTTCGTTACGATCATAGTTACGACCTTCGTTACGACCTTCGTTACGGTCATAGTTACAATCATAGTTACGACCTTCGTTACGATCATAGTTATGATTATAGTTACGATCATAGTTACGACCTTATTTACGATCATAGTTACGGTCATAGTTACAACCTTAGTTACAATCATAGTTATAATTTTAGTTACGACCTTAGTTTCGATCATAGATCATAGTTACGATCGTAGTTGTAAATATGAATTAAACTACAGAGCACTGTGGCGGAGAAATGGCGCACATTCCCTTGGAGCCAGCGGGACTGAGCTCTTGTTTAACGTAGTTCTTGTGGTTGCCGTGGTTACAGACCTAGCACTGTGACGTTGGCGCTGCACTCGGTAATGCCTCCTTCGCTCTTCAGTCGGAGCATGTACCGGCCGCCGCTCCTCACCTCCGCTTTGGGCACCGTGAGCGTGGCCACGTTTTGCTCGAAGGTGATGGTTCGATTCCCGCCCTCGCGCAGCACTTGGTCGGGCTCTTGGATCCAGGTCAGGGTCAGAGGTTCGGTTCCTCGCACTGTGGCGCTGAGTTTGAGCGATTCTCCCACGCGCACGGTTTGGTCAGTCAGTCTCTTAACGAAGGAGGCGGACTCTGAGCGGCGAAGGGCAGAGGTCAGAAGTCAGGGGTCAGGAAGACAAGATGAAGGAATGCAGGAGAACGCAAAGAGCCTGTCATTCCCCAATTTGAGTCAGAAAATGTGTATCTGCACATGCTCAGACTCTTCAAACTCATGTCACTACGGCAACACCTACATGGACAAACTCTGTGTAATAGTGTATCTGTTTGTGCGATTCTTTAAATGTGTTTATTTGAAGGTGAATGTGAGTCCAGCGTCAAGCTAACAACTAGCAAGACTGACGCAGATTTGGCAGATAGCTCAAATTGGGGAATGATGTCTGCGATCGTCGTAGTTTGTGGTAGTTCGCAGTTTACCTCGGAGCGAGACTTTAGCTCGGCACATGTCAGTGTCCACGTTATTGGACACTCTGCATTCATACACGCCCTCGTCACTGTGCTGTAGCGCCATCACGTGGAGGGTGCTGCACCTGGCCTCCGTCACCATCCTGTACTTGTGGCTCTCCTGTAGGGGGCGCTGATCCTTGTACCAGCTCACGGTGAACGGAGGAGGTCCATAGAACTCGCAGTAAAGGCTGATCTCTTTACCAACCACTCCCTCCACTGATGCCGGGGTTTTGGTGAACGACGGGGGCTCTGGGGATTAAGACCGGGTTTAGACCAGGTTTAAGACTGGGACCAGAACTGGGACTTTGGGTCATGCTGGGTCCATGCCACAGAGACGAAGGAACACAAGACGATGTAAAGAGCATGCCAGACCATTTGTAAATGTCATATTTGAAAGGTTTTGAAAATACGAAGAAAAAACAGTTAGGGCTGGACTAACAGATCGCATTAGGCTAGGGGTATTAAAGAGGGAGTATTTACTTCTATGGGGTATTAAAGAGGGGTATTTACTTCTATGGGGTATTAAAGAGGGGGTATTTACTTCTATGTGATATTAAAGAGAGGGTATTTACTTCTATGGGGTATTATTTTTATACATTTATGGAGAATTGTTGCAGGCACGTACTGCTAACTGTAAGGAGGAGTCGACTACTCTACCCACGTCTGGCCTTTGTTTTATCGATTAAAACTTCAGCGAAAAAGGTAGACTCCATTTGTCTCAGCTCTAACACAGACAGGGTCACATGATACGGTCACATGATACGGTAACATGATACGGTCACATGAGACGGTCACATGCCAGAGACGCTGCACAGAGAGGGTCCATTCTGGAGATCGTGCAGAACGCGGAGCACACACGTTTACCACACGTTTCCACCATAGACTGTATGAAGAAAAGGACTGAGGGAGTGTGACGTCACCCACAACGTTCAGCTCCACAGTGGCTAATCTGGAGCCAGGGACCATATTTGAAAATCCAAAGAGCCAATCGGGAGTGAGGCTGTTGAAGGTGCCTGCTCCCTGCCAAACCAGCGGTGCGGGCGGGAGGGGGCGGGCACTTAGCAACAGGGCTGTCAATCAAACTTCTTAGCTGTCAATCAAGCCACGTGGCTAGCATGCTAGCGATGTCCATTTATATATACAGTCTACGCTAGCGCATTAGCTGTGTCCATTTATATATACAGTCTATGGTGTCCACACGTTTATCACTCGTTCATCACACGCTTGTCACATGTTCCTGTTGTGTTTCCGAGCTCCGTGTCTGACCTTGCACGCTGAGCACAGAGCTGCACTTGGCCACGCCCGCCCTGTTCGAGGCCTCACAGGTGTAAACGCCGCTATCGTCATCGCGCGTCGTCTTGAGCTGTAGATACGCCGTGGAGTCGAGGAGTGCCATGCGATAGCTCCCTCCATCTGTGATCTGTGTTTCATTTTTGAACCACCGGATGGCGACGTCAGGAGGGTAAACCTGGCACTCGAAGCGGTGACCCTCGCGCTGCTTCACGTACGAAGAAGGCGGCATTTTAACCACAAACTTTGGAGGCTCTGCGGAGGTCAGAGGTCAAAGATCAGTGGTTAGGAGCGCGTGAGGGGGGAGGACGAGAGGGGGCGCTGTAGAGCTGTGGGGAGAGGAGCGTTAATCACAAAAAAGAGTGGAGCTTCCAGAAAAATTTGAACTTCAAAAATCTTGAAATGATCCAACAGGAAAAAAGACAAACAGAGACAAAGACGAGGACACGGTCTCATCATTTCTACTTTTAAAAACGTCGAGTGAGTTTAAATCACAACAAGAGGTTACTCTGTGAATACTGATCCGAGTGTAAAACACAGAAGAAGTTAGGTTCATATGGTGTTTTTTATTATAAATACACAACACGGAGAGCCGCAGACACACTCAGAACGGCTCCTTAACGTGAACGATTAGAACCGAATCTCATTTATAAAAGAACTGAATCTTTTTCTTCCTAATTTTGATGCATTTATGATTTACAGTTTTTAAATCATTTTTATTGTAGTACAACGTTTTATTTTGATTCTGCTTCATTCCAAATGTAAACTCCCAGTGAACCAGTTTAAACACATCTGAGTCTCGGTCGTTTCTCTCTAGGATTAATTTGTAGGTAAAATGAGTTCTCACATTGGCTTCTGTCATGTAAATGAGTATAAAAGAGTCAGAGTTGTGAACGACTCTTTGAAATGAACCGATCCAAAAGACTTGGATCTCATGAAAGAGCTGAAAGCCCCGTCACTGCAGGAAAATGTAATAACATGATGAAGTGTGAGGGTTTGTGAACATCAGGGCAGAGGTTTAGTGCAAAAGAGACGTGATGTTATGGTGTTTTTGTGGCAGATACGTGAGAAACAGAAAAGATATGAGTTTAAAATGATTACATCACAAATGGCATCGTCAGCGGTCATTTATCAGATCTTATGAAGGATTCTTTGAGACGTTTGTGTTTGTAAGTGGTGAATAAAACATCAGATCTGACACTGAAATGTAAATCAGAATTCAAGTAGAATCTTTACAGAAATTTCAATATTGTGTTGAAAAAATGAGGCAGAAGTGGCGGACCTTTTGAAGTTGAATAAATGAAGCAGAAGCGGCGGACATTTTGAAGCGTTGGAGCTGAAGCTGAAGCAGGGGGAGAGACACTGAGAATCACAGGGTTATAAACGAACGATACCGTCTCTTCTCTGGATCAGTTTAAATCTGATAAAACTACAGAACCTTTAGAAATGAATGAGAACTTTACAACAGCCATAGGACAGCAAAAGACCAGACACAGGGCTAAACCAGGACTAGACCAGGACTGGACCAGGACTGGACCAGGACTGGACCAGGACTGGACCAGGACTGGACCAGGACTGGACCAGGACTACAATAGGACGAGACAAGGATTAGACTCAGACTGAAACAGGACTGAAATGGGACTAGGACCGGGACTTTGTCAAGACCAGCAACAGAAGTTCATGACAACATTTCAGAGAAGGGTTTTTGATGGAAATAAAAATGAAACTTGAGCCAGCACTTACCGTGAGAGCGCGTTACTTACCGTGAGGAACATTTTAAAAACAGAAAAATTAACATTGCAGTGTCAGTTTGTACCAGCAAGGAGCAGAATTTACCACATAGCAATTAAAATACTTGACCAAATTTGACCAAATCAGTGACAGCAGCCATCTTTATTTCACCAACCAACAGCAGAGCAGACCCAGGACTGAACCAGGACTGAACCAGGACTGAACCAGGACTGAACGAGGACTAAACCAGGACTGAACCAGGACTAAACCAGGACTCAACCAGGACTGAACCAGGACTAAACCAGCACTAAACCAGGACCAGGCCAGGATTTAAACCACAGACATAAGGACATGCTGAATTCCACAGCTCACAGTAAAACCAGACTTAACGTTTTTTTCAAAGAAAAACATTTATTATGTAATAAAATAGATAATTTAACATCAGCTTAAATCAGCAAAGCACTTTTTAAAACTCCAAAACCGCTGAAACAGAAACACATAGACACAGACAGACAGAGACAGAAGACACTCCAAGCATTCAAAACCAGGACTAGACCAGGACTGGACCAGGACTAAACCAGGACTGAACCAGGACTGAATCAGGACCAAAATATGACCAAACCAGGATCAACAATATGATCAGGTATGATATCACTTACACATTTAAAACACAGCCAGAACCAGTCTGGACCACAACAAAACCAGGACTCAACCAGGACTCAACCAGGACTCAACCAGGGCTAAACCAGGACTCAACCAGGACTAAACCAGGACTAAACCAGGACTAAACCAGGCCCAAAGTCCTCCTGGTTTTCTTGTGTCATGTGGTTTGAGTGTGTATGTAGTCTTCATTTTGTGTTCACATTCTCACACACTGGGACAGAGACAGAACACAGACACAGACAGAAGAGGGACCAACCTGAGACCTGGACCAGGACTTGAACTCGGTCGGATCCGGCCCGGTTCCGAGCCTCGCACACATAGGTTCCTGTATGAATGGCCTGCGCGTCTCTAATGTTCAGAACAGCACATTTATTATCGACAGATGCCTTAAAATGGCTGTCCTCCCTGAGCTCGGTGCCATCTTTGGTCCAAACGAACGCGAGAGGCAGACATCCAGATGCTAAGGCTCTCAGGCAAACGTCTGAGCCCACAGACGAGCTCACATCCTGGGGAACATCCACGAACACAGGGGGGTCTGGAGGAGGCCACACGGAGGTCAGAGACAGAAGAGGCAGAGATGCTACGAGACGGGATCAAGACTAAAGAGGGACTAAAGAGGGACTAAAGAGGGACTAAACCAGGACTAAACCAGGACTAAACCAGGACTAAACCAGGACTAAAGAGGGACTAAGCCAGGACTAAAGCAGGGCTAAATCAGAATTTAAGAAGGTCTAAAGCAGAACTAAAGCAAGATTTTAAAAGGACTAAAGAAGAACTAAACCAGGACTAAAGAAGGTCCAAAGCAGGTCTAACTCGGATGACTGACCTGTGATGGTCACATGACTGGTACAGCTGCATTCTCCGACCTGATTGGTCAGGAGGACTCTGTAGGCGCCGCTGTCGGCACTGTCACACGCGCTCACTCGGAGCGTCACTTTACCGTCCTCCATTTTGAGTGTTCTGCGCGTGTCACTCCTCTGAAGCTTCTCGTTCAGATAAAAACTCATCTCAAAAGGTTCAGAGCCTGAGACATCTGCACACAGCACCATCTCAGCTCCTCTCACAAACTCTGCCGATGCAAACGGCTTTGTGAAGACAGGGGGTGCTACAGAGACAAAGAGTAGTGAGGTAGCGAGTAGCGAGGGCGGGGTCACACAGCCCCTAAGAGACTATACATGTAAACACAACGAGTCTGTTTATATAAACACAAATATACAAGTTACATAACTATTATTACAAGGAAGGATCCACATGTGTCCAGATTAAACCAGGACTAAACCAGGATTAAAACAGGACTGAAGCAGGACTAAAGCAGGAAGCAAGAAGGACTAAACCAGGACTAAAACAGGACTAAAGCAGGACTAAGCCAAGACTAAACCAAGACTAAAACAGGACTAAACCAGGACTAAAGCAGGACTAAAGCAGGACTGAACCAGGATTAAAACATGACTAAACCAGGGCTAAAGCAGGACTGAACCAGGACTAACCTTGGACTTGGACGTGGCAGTGGGTCCGGTCTGAGCCGGCCTCACTGTTGGCCTCACATTCATAAACTCCACTGTCCTCCTCAGAGCAGTGGTCTACATTCAGAGACGCCAAGGTCCCATCAAAGCTCAGAGTCCGGTTATGATCTGGGACTAACTCAGACCCGTCTCTGGACCAGGTTACCGTGGAAACAGAGCCCTGGACTTTACAGGACAGACTGAGGCTCTGACCTAACCGGACCAAACACTCCGGCTCAAGTTTGAGAGAGAAATGAGGGCATTCTGAAGTGCACAAAAGACCAAGTTAGACCAAGACCAGGACTAAAACAGGACTAACCCAGGACTGAACCAGGACTAAACCAGGACTAAACCAGGACTGAACCAGGACTGAACCAAGACTAAACCAGGACTAAACCAGGACCTGAACCAGGCTGAACCAGGACTAAACAAGGACTAAACCAGGCCTCAAGCTACAGGTTGTGAGGGGAGATCTAATCCCAGGACTAAACCAAGAGTGAACCAGGACTAGATCAAAGACTAAACCAGAACTAAGACAAGTCTAAGACCTGGGAGCAGATCATGTGACTGTGACATCACACACCTTGCACGCTGAGAGTGGAGCTGCATAGCGTTTTCCCGCCCTCGTTGGACACCTGGCAGGTGTAGGAGCCGGAGTCCGCGGTTCGAACAGTGTGAAGCTCCAAGCTGGACCAAGACCCCTCTCCCCGCACCTCTCCACGAATTGAGGCTTTGGGGCTGGGGAAAACCTCCCGCTGCTCCCTGAACCACCTGACCACCAGAGGGGCGGAGCCTGAGAACTCCGCCCGCAAAAGGATGTTGGAGCCGGGTTTAGCACTGAGCTGAGGAGCGGGCGTGAGCGAGAAGACTGGAGGCTCTACACGAACACGCCAAGATAAACACGTCAGGTCATGTGACAGGAAACACCCGGGTCTAGGTTATAGCACGACAATAGTACTACTACTACTACTACTACTACGATACTACTACTGCTACTACTATAATTCTACTAATACTACTACTATAATACTACTTCTACTACTATAATACTACTACTACTATAATACTACTATCTGTCCCAACCTAGAATCTAGCATCTGTGAGTAACACAGCGAGCACACAAGGACTAAACTAGAACTAAACCAGGACTAAACTAGAACTAAACCAGTACTAAACCAGATCTAAACCCAGTCTAAACCCAGTCTAAACCAGGACTAAACCAGGCCTAAACCAGGCCTAAACCGTGTCTAAACCCGGTCTACCGCAGCACTGCAGTGACCTGTGACGCAGAGTTCTGTGGAGGTCCGGCTGGTTCCAGCCTGATTCTGGGCTTGGCAGCTGAACTCTCCGGCATCATTCAGGGTTAAACCTCGGATCGTGAGCACAGCCGTGTTTTCGTTAAACTCAGCAGAAAAACGCTCTTGCGGTGTAATTTCACGACCGTCTTTAAACCAGGAAACGGTCAGAGGCTGAGAGCCGGCCACACGGCATTCCAACACCGCAGTGCCCCCTACAGCCTGAGCCACACGCTGCAACACTTTGGGAAAAGAGGGAGGGACCGCACGGTCTGAGGGAGGAGAGAGGACGTGACCACACAAGCACCGAAATACGACTACAGCAGGACTAAAACAAGACTAAACCAGGATTACAACAGATCTAAAACAGGGTCTAAACCAGGACTAAAACAGGACTAAACCAGGCCTAAAACAGGGTCTAAACCAGGACTAAAACAGGACTAAACCAGGCCTAAAACAGGGTCTAAACCAGGACTAAACCAGGCCTATCGCAGGACTGAACCAGGACTACACCAGGACTAAACCAGGACTACACCAGGCTTACAGCAGGACTGTAAAGTGTCTGAAGCAGGACTGTACTGTGTCTGAAGCAGGACTGTACTGTGTCTGAAGCAGGACTGAAGCAGGACTGTACTGTGTCTGAAACAGGACTGTACTGTGTCTGAAGCAGGCCTACAGTATTAGAGCGTGTGTCCATCTCACTGACCGCTGACGCTCAGGCTGCAGACATTCCGGTCTTTTCCGACCTGGTTCCAGACTTCCAGGTGGTATTCTCCACTGTCGTTGGTCTCTGCAGATGTGATTCTGAGCACGGCTACGTTTCCTCTCATACTGGACTTGTACTTCCTGCCTTGGGGAAGCTCTTTGCCGTTTTTGAACCATTTGGTGTGGAGCTCGGGGCTGCCGCTCACCGTGCACTGCAGCGTGCACGTGTCACCTGCGGTAACGCTGATGGAGGCGGCTTTGTCCAGGACACGTGCCGGCTCTGCGCGAGGGGGAGAGTTTAGGGGGTCCAGAAAGTGGAGGGTTAAAACATCGTTCTAAGTACACTGAGCTATGACCTGAGTGTGACCTGACTCTCTCTGATTAAGCCCCTCCCTTTTAAGTCATAAGCCCTCCCCCTCCATTAGCCCCTCCCTCGCTGGTTAAGCCCCTCCCTCTGAGGACATAAGCCCCTCTCCCTTAGCCCCTCCCTCTCAGGTCATAAGCCTCTCTCTCTTAGCCCCTCCCTCTCAGGTCATAAGCCTCTCTCCCTTAGCCTCTCCCTCTCAGGTCTTAAGCCCCTCTCTCTTAGCCCCTCCCTCTCAGGTCATAAGCCCCTTTCTTTTAGCCTCTCCCTCTCAGGTCTTAAGCCCCTCTCTCTTAGCCCCTCCCTCTCAGGTCATAAGCCCCTCTCTCTTAGCCCCTCCCTCTCAGGTC